>JBBPBR010000343.1:225780-319849 GCA_037974775.1 Cicer pinnatifidum
CCTCCCTAGGCATATTATTGTCCAATTAGGGTTTTTAACCAATCTTGTGCATCCAATAAGTTCATTTGTGTCATTGGATGAACATTTAGGTCATTTTCGTCCTCCCTAGGCTTATTCTTGTCCAATTAGGGTTTTTAACCAATCTTGTGCATCCAATAAGTTCATTTGTGTCATTGGATGAACATTTAGGTCATTTTCGTCCTCCCTAGTCTTATTCTTGTCCAATTAGGGTTTTAAGCAATCTTGTGCATCCAATATGTGGGTTTGTGTCATTGGACGAACATTTAGGTCATTTTCGTACTCCATATGCTTATTCTTGTCCAATTAGGGTTTTTAACCAATCTTGTGCATCCAATAAGTTCATTTGTGTCATTGGATGAACATTTAGGTCATTTTCGTCCTCCCTAGTCTTATTCTTGTCCAATTAGGGTTTTTATGCAATCTTGTGCATCCAATAGGTGTGTTTGTGTCATTGGACGAACATTTAGGTCATTTTCGTCCTCCCTAGACTTATTTTTGTCCAATTAGGGTTTTTAACCAATCTTGTGCATCCAATAATTTCATTTGTGTCATTGGATGAACATTTAGGTCATTTTCGTCCTCCCTAGTCTTATTCTTGTCCAATTAGGGTTTTTATGCAATCTTGTGCATCCAATAGGTGTGTTTGTGTCATTGGAGGAACATTTAGGTCATTTTCGTCCTCCCTAGTCTTATTCTTGTCCAATTAGGGTTTTTATGCAATCTTGTGCATCCAATAGGTGTGTTTGTGTCATTGGACGAACATTTAGGTCATTTTCGTCCTCCCTTAGCTTATTCTTGTCCAATTAGGGTTTTTAACCAATCTTGTGCATCCAATAGGTGTGTTTGTGTCATTGGAGGAACATTTAGGTCATTTTCGTCCTCCCTAGTCTTATTCTTGTCCAATTAGGGTTTTTATGCAATCTTGTGCATCCAATAGGTGTGTTTGTGTCATTGGACGAACATTTAGGTCATTTGCGTCCTCCCTAGGCTTATTCTTGTCCAATTAGGGTTTTTAACCAATCATGTGCATCCAATAAGTTGATTTGTGTCATTGGATGAAAATTTAGGTCATTTTCGTCCTCCCTATGCTTATTCTTGTCCAATTAGGGTTTTTAACCAATCTTGTGCATCCAATAAGTTCATTTGTGCCATTGGATGAACATTTAGGTCATTTTCGTCCTCCCTAGTCTTATTCTTGTCCAATTAGGGTTTTTATGCAATCTTGTGCATCCAATAGGTGTGTTTGTGTCATTGGAGGAACATTTAGGTCATTTTCGTCCTCCCTAGTCTTATTCTTGTCCAATTAGGGATTTTTTGCAATCTTGTGCATCCAATAGGTGTGTTTGTGTCATTGGACGAACATTTAGGTCATTTTCGTCCTCCCTAGGCTTATTCTTGTCCAATTAGGGTTTTTAACCAATCTTGTGCATCCAATAAGTTCATTTGTGTCGTTGGATGAACGTTTAGGTCATTTTCGTCCTCCCTAGGCTTATTCTTGTCCAATTAGGGTTTTTAACCAATCTTGTGCATCCAATAAGTTCATTTGTGTCATTGGATGAACATTTAGGTCATTTTCGTCCTCCCTAGTCTTATTCTTGTCCAATTAGGGTTTTTATGCAATCTTGTGCATCCAATAGGCGTGTTTGTGTCATTGGAGGAACATTTAGGTCATTTTCGTCCTCCCTAGTCTTATTCTTGTCCAATTAGGGTTTTTATGCAATCTTGTGCATCCAATTGGTGTGTTTGTGTCATTGGACGAACATTTAGGTCATTTTCGCCCTCCCTAGGCTTATTCTTGTCCAATTATCGTTTTTAACCAACCTTGTGCATCCAATAAGTTCATTTGTGTCATTGGATGAACATTTAGGTCATTTTCGTCCTCCCTAGGCTTATTCTTGTCCAATTAGGGTTTTTAACCAATCTTGTGCATCCAATAAGTTCATTTGTGTCATTGGATGAACATTTAGGTCATTTTCGTCCTCCCTACGCTTATTCTTGTCCAATTAGGGTTTTTAACCAATCGGTGTGTTTGTGTCATTGGACGAACATTTAGGTCATTTTCGTCCTCCCTAGGCTTATTCTTGTTCAATTAGGGTTTTTAACCAATCTTGTGCATCCAATAAGTTCATTTGTGTCATTGGATGAACATTTAGGTCATTTTCGTCCTCCCTAGACTTAATCTTGTCCAATTTGGGTTTTTATGCAATCTTGTGCATCCAATAGGTGTGTTTGTGTCGTTGGAGGAACATTTAGGTCATTTTCGTCCTCCCTATTGGACGAACATTTAGGTCATTTTCGTCCTCCCTTGGCTTATTCTTGTCCAATTAGGGTTTTTATGCAATCTTGTGCATCCAATAGGTGTGTTTGTGTTATTGGACGAACATTTAGGTCATTTTCGTCCTCCCTAGGCTTATTCTTGTCCAATTAGGGTTTTTAGCCAATCTTGTGCATCCAATAGGTGTGATTGTGTCATTGGACGAACATTTAGGTCATTTTCGTCCTCCCTCGGCTTATTCTTGTCCAATTAGGGTTTTTAACCAATCTTGTGCATCCAATATGTGTGTTTGTGTCATTGGATGAACATTTAGGTCATTTTCGTCCTCCCTATGCTTATTCTTGTCCAATTAGGGTTTTTAACCAATCTTGTGCATCCAATAGGTGTGTTTGTGTCATTGGAGGAACATTTAGGTCGTTTTCGTCCTCAATAGTCTTATTCTTGTCGAATTTGGGTTTTTAACCAATCATGTGCATCCAATAAGTTGATTTGTGTCATTGGATGAACATTTAGGTCATTTTCGTCCTCCCTAGGCTTATTCTTGTCCAATTAGGGTTTTTATGCAATCTTGTGCATCCAATAGGTGTGTTTGTGTCATTGGACGAACATTTAGGTCATTTTCGTCCTCCCTAGGCTTATTTTTGTCCAATTAGGGTTTTTAACCAATCTTGTGCATCCAATAGGTGTGTTTGTGTCATTGGAGGAACATTTAGGTCATTTTCGTCCTCCCTAGTCTTATTCTTGTCCAATTAGGGATTTTATGCAATCTTGTGCATCCAATAGGTGTGTTTGTGTCATTGGACGAACATTTAGGTCATTTTCGTCCTCCCAAGGCTTATTCTTGTCCAATTAGGGTTTTTAACCAATCTTGTGCATCCAATAGGTGTGTTTGTGTCATTGGAGGAACATTTAGGTCATTTTCGTCCTCCCTAGTCTTATTCTTGTCCAATTAGGGATTTTATGCAATCTTGTGCATCCAATAGGTGTGTTTGTGTCATCAGACGAACATTTAGGTCATTTTCGTCCTCCCTAGGCTTATTCTTGTCCAATTAGGGTTTTTAACCAATCTTGTGCATCCAATAGGTGTGTTTGTGTCATTGGAGGAACATTTAGGTCATTTTCGTCCTCCCTAGTCTTATTCTTGTCCAATTAGGGATTTTATGCAATCTTGTGCATCCAATAGGTGTGTTTGTGTCATTGGACGAACATTTAGGTCATTTTCGTCCTCCCTAGGCTTATTCTTGTCCAATTAGGGTTTTTAACCAATCTTGTGCATCCAATAAGTTCATTTGTGTCATTGGACGCACATTTAGGTCATTTTCGTCATCCCTAGGCTTATTCTTGTCCAATAAGGGTTTTTAACCAATCTTGTGCATCCAATATGTGTGTTTGTGTCATTTGATGAACATTTAGGTAATTTTCGTCCTCCCTATGCTTATTCTTGTCCAATTAGGGTTTTTAACCAATCTTGTGCATCCAATAAGTTCATTTGTGTCATTGGATGAACATTTAGGTAATTTTCGTCCTCCCTAGTCTTATTCTTGTCCAATTAGGGATTTTATGCAATCTTGTGCATCCAATAGGTGTGTTTGTGTCATTGGACGAACATTTAGGTCATTTTCGTCCTCCCTAGGCTTATTCTTGTCCAATTAGGGTTTTTAACCAATCTTGTGCATCTAATAGATGTGTTTGTGTCATTGGAGGAACATTTAGGTCATTTTCGTCCTCCCTAGTCTTATTCTTGTCCAATTAGGGATTTTATGCAATCTTGTGCATCCAATAGGTGTGTTTGTGTTATTGGACGAACATTTAGGTCATTTTCGTCCTCCCTAGGCTTATTCTTGTCCAATTATGGTTTTTAACCAATCTTGTGCATCCAATAAGTTCATTTGTGTCATTGGACGAACATTTAGGTCATTTTCGTCATCCCTAGGCTTATTCTTGTCCAATTAGGGTTTTTAACCAATCGTGTGCATCCAATATGTGTGTTTGTGTCATTGGTTGAACATTTAGGTAATTTTCGTCCTCCCTATGCTTATTCTTGTCCAATTAGGGTTTTTAACAAATCTTGTGCATCCAATAAGTTCATTTGTGTCATTGGATGAACATTTAGGTCATTTTCGTCCTCCCTTGTCTTATTCTTGTCCAATTAGGGTTTTAAGCAATCTTGTGCATCCAATATGTGTGTTTGTGTCATTGGATGAACATTTAGGTAATTTTCGTCCTCCCTATGCTTATTCTTGTCCAATTAGGGTTTTTAATCAATCTTCTGCATCCAATAAGTTCATTTGTGTCATTGGATGAACATTTAGGTCATTTTCGTCCTCCCTAGGCTTATTCTTGTCCAATTAGGGTTTTTAACCAACCTTGTGCATCCAATAAGTTCATTTGTGTCGTTGTTTGAACATTTAGGTCATTTTCGTCCTCCCTAGGCTTATTCTTGTCCAATTAGGGTTTTTAACCAACCTTGTGCATCCAATAAGTTCATTTGTATCTTTGGAGGAACATTAAGGTCATTTTCGTCCTCCTTAATCTTATTCTTGTCCAATTAGGGTTTTTATGCAATCTTGTGCATCCAATAGGTGTGTTTGTGTAATTGGAGGAACATTTAGGTCATTTTCGTCCTCCCTAGGCTTATTCTTGTCCAATTAGGGTTTTTAATCAATCTTGTGCATCCAATAAGTTCATTTGTGTCATTGGATGAACATTTAGGTCATTTTCGTCCTCCCTAGGCTTATTCTTGTCCAATTAGGGTTTTTAACCAATCTTGTGCATCCAATAAGTTCATTTGTGTCATTGGATGAACATTTAGGTCATTTTCGTCCTCCCTAGGCTTATTCTTGTCCAATTAGGGTTTTTAATCAATCTTGTGCATCCAATAGGTGTGTTTGTGTCATTGGAGAAACATTTAGGTCATTTTCGTCCTCCCTAGTCTTATTCTTGTCCAATTAGGGATTTTATGCAATCTTGTGCATCCAATAGGTGTGTTTGTGTCATTGGACGAACATTTAGGTCATTTTCGTCCTCCCTAGGCTTATTCTTGTCCAATTAGGGTTTTCAACCAATCTAGTGCATCCAATAAGTTCATTTGTGTCATTGGATGAACATTTAGGTCATTTTCGTCCTCCCTAGGCTTATTCTTGTCCAATTAGGGTTTTTAACCAATCTTGTGCATCCAATAAGTTCATTTGTGTCATTGGATGAACATTTAGGTCATTTTCGTCCTCCCTAGGCTTATTCTTGTCCAATTAGGGTTTTTAACCAATCTTGTGCATCCAATAAGTTCATTTGTGTCATTGGATGAACATTTTGGTCATTTTCGTCCTCCCTAGGCTTATTCTTTTCCAATTAGGGTTTTGATGCAATCTTGTGCATCCAATAGGTGTGTTTGTGTCCTTGGACGAACATTTAGGTCATTTTCGTCCTCCCTAGTCTTATTCTTGTCCAATTAGGGTTTTTATGCAATCTTGTGCATCCAATAGGTGTGTTTGTGTCATTGGAGGAACATTTAGGTCATTTTCGTCCTCCCTAGTCTTATTAATGTCCAATTAGGGTTTTTATGCAATCTTGTGCATCCAATAGGTGTGTTTGTGTCATTGGACGAACATTTAGGTCATTTTCGTCCTCCCTAGGCTTATTCTTGTCCAATTAGGGTTTTTAACCAATCTTGTGCATCCAATAAGTTCATTTGTGTCATTGGATGAACATTTAGGTCATTTTCGTCCTCCCTAGTCTTATTCTTGTCCAATTAGGGTTTTAAGCAATCTTGTGCATCCAATATGTGGGTTTGTGTCATTGGATGAACGTTTAGGTCATTTTCGTCCTCTCTATGCTTATTCTTGTCCAATTAGGGTTTTTAACCAATCTTGTGCATCCAATAAGTTCATTTGTGTCATTGGACGAACATTTAGGTCATTTTCGTCCTTCCTAGTCTTATTCTTGTCCAATTAGGGTTTTTATGCAATCTTGTGCATCCAATAGGTGTGTTTGTGTCATTGGACGAACATTTAGGTCATTTTCGTCCTCCCTAGGCTTATTCTTGTCCAATTAGGGTTTTTAACCAATCTTGTGCATCCAATAAGTTCATTTGTGTCATTGGATGAACATTTAGGTCATTTTCGTCCTCCCTAGTCTTATTCTTGTCCAATTTGGGTTTTTAACCAATCTTGTGCATCCAATAAGTTCATTTGTGTCATTGGATGAACATTTAGGTCATTTTCGTCCTCCCTAGTCTTATTCTTGTCCAATTAGGGTTTTAAGCAATCTTGTGCATCCAATAGGTGTGTTTGTGTCATCGGACGAACATTTAGGTCATTTTCGTCCTCCCTAGGCTTATTCTTGTCCAATTAGGGTTTTTAACCAATCTTGTGCATCCAATAGGTGTGTTTGTGTCATTGGAGGAACATTTAGGTCATTTTCGTCCTCCCTAGTCTTATTCTTGTCCAATTAGGGATTTTAAGCAATCTTGTGCATCCAATAGGTGTGTTTGTGTCATTGGACGAACATTTAGGTCATTTTCGTCCTCCCTAGGCTTATTCTTGTCCAATTAGGGTTTTTAACCAATCTTGTGCATCCAATAGGTGTGTTTGTGTCATTGGAGGAACATTTAGGTCATTTTCGTCCTCCCTAGTCTTATTCTTGTTCAATTAGGGTTTTTATGCAATCTTGTGCATCCAATCGGTGTGTTTGGGTCATTGGACGAACATTTTGGTCATTTTCATCCTCCCGATGCTTATTCTTGTCCAATTAGGGTTTTTAACCAATCTTGTGCATCCAATAGGTGTTTTTGTGTCATTGGAGGAACATTTAGGTCATTTTCGTCCTCCCTAGTCTTATTCTTGTCCAATTTGGGTTTTTATGCAATATTGTGCATCCAATAGGTGTGTTTGTGTCATTGGACGAACATTTAGGTCATTTTCGTCCTCCCTAGGCTTATTCTTGTCCAATTAGGGTTTTTAACCAATCTTGTGCATCCAATAGGTGTGTTTGTGTCATTGGAGGAACATTTAGGTCATTTTCGTCCTCCCTAGTCTTATTCTTGTCCAATTAGGGTTTTTATGCAATCTTGTGCATCCAATAGGTGTGTTTGTGTCATTGGACGAACATTTAGGTCATTTTCATCCTCCATAGGCTTATTCTTGTCCAATTAGGGTTTTTAACCAACCTTGTGCATCCAATAAGTTCATTTGTGTCCTTGGTTGAACATTTAGGTCATTTTCATCCTCCCTAGGCTTATTCTTGTCCAGTTAGGGTTTTTAACTAATCTTGTGCATCCAATAAGTTCATTTGTGTCATTGGATGAACATTTAGGTCATTTTCGTCCTCCCTAGTCTTATTCTTCTCCAATTAGGGTTTTAAGCAATCTTGTGCATCCAATATGTGTGTTTGCGTCATTGGATGAACATTTAGGTCATTTTCGTCCTCCCTATGCTTATTCTTGTCCAATTAGGGTTTTTAACCAATCTTGTGCATCCAATAAGTTCATTTGTGTCATTGGATGAACATTTAGGTCATTTTCGTCCTCCGTAGTCTTATTCTTGTCTAATTAGGGTTTTTAACCAATCCTGTGCATCCAATAAGTTCATTTCTGTCATTGGATGAACATTTAGGTCATTTTCGTCCTCCGTAGTCTTATTCTTGTCTAATTAGGGTTTTTAACCAATCTTGTGCATCCAATAAGTTCATTTGTGTCATTGGATGAACATTTAGGTCATTTTCGTCCTCCCTAGGCTTATTCTTGTCCAATTAGGGTTTTTAACCAATCTTGTGCATCCAATAAGTTCATTTGTGTCATTGGATGAACATTTAGGTCATTTTTGTCCTCCCTAGGCTTATTCCTGTCCAATTAGGGTTTTTAACCAATCTTGTGCATCCAATAAGTTCATTTGTGTCATTGGATGAACATTTAGGTCTTTTTTAAACCTCCCTAGGCTTTTTGTTGTCCAATTAGGGTTTTTATGCAATCTTGTGCATCCAATAAGTGTGTTTGTGTCATTGGACGAACATTTAGGTCATTTTCGTCCTCCCTAGGCTTATTCTTGTCCAATTAGGGTTTTTAACCAATCTTGTGCATCCAATAGGTGTGTTTGTGTCATTGGAGGAACATTTAGGTCATTTTCGTCCTCCCTAGTCTTATTCTTGTCCAATTAGGGTTTTTATGCAATCTTGTGCATCCAATAGGTGTGTTTGTGTCATTGGACAAACATTTAGGTCATTTTCGTCCTCCCTAGGCTTATTCTTGTCCAATTAGGGTTTTTAACCAACCTTGTGCATCCAATAAGTTCATTTGTGTCATTGGTTGAACATTTAGGTCATTTTCATCCTCCCTCGGCTTATTCTTGTCCAATTAGGGTTTTAAACCAATCTTGTGCATCCAATAAGTTCATTTGTGTCATTGGATGAACATTTAGGTCATTTTCGTCTTCCCTAGTCTTATTCTTGTCCAATTAGGGTTTTAAGCAATCTTGTGCATCCAATATGTGTGTTTGTGTCATTGGATGAACATTTAGGTCATTTTCGTCCTCCCTATGCTTATTCTTGTCCAATTAGGGTTTTTAACCAATCTTGTGCATCCAATAGGTGTGTTTGTGTCATTGGAGGAACATTTAGGTCATTTTCGTCCTCCCTAGTCTTATTCTTGTCCAATTAGGGATATTATGCAATCTTGTGCATCCAATAGGTGTGTTTGTGTCATTGGACGAACATTTAGGTCATTTTCGTCCTCCCTAGGCTTATTCTTTTCCAATTAGGGTTTTTAACCAATCTTGTGCATCCAATAAGTTCATTTGTGTAATTGGACGAACATTTAGGTCTTTTTCGTCATCCCTAGGCTTATTCTTGTCCTATTAGGGATTTGTAACCAATCTTGTGAATCCAATAGGTGTGTTTGTGTCATCGGACGAACATTTAGGTCATTTTCGTCCTCCCTAGGCTTATTCTTGTCCAATTAGGGTTTTTAACCAATCTTGTGCATCCAATAGGTGTGTTTGTGTCATTGGAGGAACATTTAGGTCATTTTCGTCCTCCCTAGTCTTATTCTTGTCCAATTAGGGATTTTATGCAATCTTGTGCATCCAATAGGTGTGTTTGTGTCATCGGATGAACATTTAGGTCATTTTCGTCCTCCCTAGGCTTATTCTTGTCCAATTAGGGTTTTTAACCAATCTTGTGCATACAATAAGTTCATTTGTGTCATTGGATGAACATTTATGTCATTTTCGTCCTCCCTAGTCTTATTCTTGTCCAATTAGGGATTTTATGCAATCTTGTGCATCCAATAGGTGTGTTTGTGTCATTGGACGAACATTTAGGTCATTTTCGTCCTTCCTAGGCTTATTCTTGTCCAATTAGGGTTTTTAACCAATCTTGTGCATCCAATAGGTGTGTTTGTGTCATTGGAGGAACATTTAGGTCATTTTCGTCCTCCCTAGTCTTATTCTTGTCCAATTAGGGATTTTATGCAATCTTGTGCATCCAATAGGTGTGTTTGTGTCATCGGACGAACATTTAGGTCATTTTCGTCCTCCGTAGGCTTATTCTTGTCCAATTAGTGTTTTTAACCAATCTTGTGCATCCAATAAGTTCATTTGTGTCATTGGACGAACATTTAGGTCATTTTCGTCATCCCTAGGCTTATTCTTGTCCAATTAGGGTTTTTAACCAATCTTGTGCATTCAATATGTGTGTTTGTGTCATTGGATGAACATTTAGGTAATTTTCGTCCTCCCTATGCTTATTCTTCTCCAATTAGGGTTTTTAACCAATCTTGTGCATCCAATAAGTTCATTTGTGTCATTGGATGAACATTTAGGTCATTTTCGTCCTCCCTAGTCTTATTCTTGTCCAATTAGGGTTTTAAGCAATCTTGTGCATCCAATATGTGTCTTTGTGTCATTGGATGAACATTTTGGTCATTTTCGTCCTCGCTATGCTTATTCTTGTCCAATTAGGGTTTTTAACCAATCTTGTGCATACATTAAGTTCATTTGTGTCATTGGATGAACATTTAGGTAATTTTCGTCCTCCCTAGTCTTATTCTTGTCCAATTAGGGATTTTATGCAATCTTGTGCATCCAATAGGTGTGTTTGTTTCATTGGACGAACATTTAGGTCATTTTCGTCCTCCCTAGGCTTATTCTTGTCCAATTAGGGTTTTTAACCAATCTTGTGCATCCAATAGGTGTGTTTGTGTCAATGGATGAACATTTAGGTCATTTTCGTCCTCCCTAGGCTTATTCTTGTCCAATTAGGGTTTTCAACCAATCTTGTGCATCCAATAAGTTCATTTGTGTCATTGGATGAACATTTAGGTCATTTTCGTCCTCCCTAGGCGTATTCTTGTCCAATTAGGGTTTTTAACCAATCTTGTGCATCCAATAAGTTCATTTGTGTCATTGGATGAACATTTAGGTCATTTTCGTCCTCCCTAGTCTTATTCTTGTCCAATTAGGGTTTTTATGCAATCTTGTGCATCCAATAGGTGTGTTTGTGTCATTGGAGGAACATTTAGGTCATTTTCGTCCTCCCTAGTCTTATTCTTGTCCAATTAGGGTTTTTATGCAATCTTGTGCATCCAATAGGTGTGTTTGTATCATTGGACAAACATTTAGGTCATTTTCGTCCTCCCTAGGCTTATTCTTGTCCAATTAGGGTTTTTATGCAATCTTGTGCATCCAATAGGTCTGTTTGTGTCATTGGACGAACATTTAGGTAATTTTCGTCCTCCCTTGGCTTATTCTTGTCCAATTAGGGTTTTTAAACAATCTTGCGCATCCAATAAGTTCATTTGTGTCATTGGATGAACATTTAGGTGATTTTCGTCCTCCCTAGGCTTATTCTTGTCCAATTAGGGTTTTTAACTAATCTTGTGCATCCAATAAGTTCATTTGTGTCATTGGATGAACATTTAGGTCATTTTCGTCCTCCCTAGTCTTATTCTTGTCCAATTAGGGTTTTAAGCAATCTTGTGCATCCAATATGAGTGTTTGTATCATTGGATGAACATTTAGGTCATTTTCGTCCTCCCTGTGCTTATTCTTGTCCAATTAGGGTTTTTATCCAATCTTGTGCATACAATAAGTTCATTTGTGTCATTGGATGAACATTTAGGTCATTTTCGTCCTCCCTAGTCTTATTCTTGTCCAATTAGGGTTTTTATGCAATCTTGTGCATCCAATAGGTGTGTTTGTGTCATTGGAGGAACATTTAGGTCATTTTCGTCCTCCCTAGTCTTATTCTTGTCCAATTAGGGTTTTTATGCAATCTTGTGCATCCAATAGGTGTGTTTGTGTCATTGGACGAAATTTTAGGTCATTTTCGTCCTCCCTAGGCTTATTCTTGTCCAATTAGGGTTTTTAACCAATCTTGTGCATACAATAAGTTCATTTGTGTCATTCGATGAACATTTAGGTCATTTTCGTCCTCCCTAGTCTTATTCTTGTCCAATTAGGGTTTTTATGCAATCTTGTGCATCCAATAGGTGTGTTTGTGTCATTGGAGGAACATTTAGGTCATTTTCGTCCTCCCTAGTCTTATTCTTGTCCAATTAGGGTTTTTATGCAATCTTGTGCATCCAATAGGTGTGTTTCTGTCATTGGAAGAACATTTAGGTCATTTTCGTCCTCCCTAGGCTTATTCTTGTCCGATTAGGGTTTTTAACCAATCTTGTGCATTCAATAAGTTCATTTGTGTCATTGGATGAACATTTAGGTCATTTTCGTCCTCCCTAGTCTTATTCTTGTCCAATTAGGGTTTTAAGCAATCTTGTGCATCCAATATGTGGGTTTGTGTCATTGGATGGACGTTTAGGTCATTTTCGTCCTCCCTATGCTTATTCTTGTCCAATTAGGGTTTTTAACCAATCTTGTGCATCCAATAAGTTCATTTGTGTCATTGGATGAACATTTAGGTCATTTTCGTCCTCCCTAGTCTTATTCTTGTCCAATTAGGGTTTTTATGCAATCTTGTGCATCCAATAGGTGTGTTTGTGTCATTGGACGAACATTTAGGTCATTTTCGTCCTCCATAAGCTTATTCTTGTCCAATTAGGGTTTTTATCCAATCTTGTGCATCCAATAAGTTCATTTGTGTCATTGGATGAACATTTAGGTCATTTTCGTCCTCCCTAGTCTTATTCTTGTCCAATTAGGGTTTTTATGCAATCTTGTGCATCCAATAAGTTCATTTGTGTCATTGGTTGAACATTTAGGTCATTTTCGTCCTCCCTAGGCTTATTCTTGTCCAATTAGGGTTTTTAACCAATCTTGTGCATCCAATAAGTTCATTTGTGTTATTGGATGAACATTTAGGTCATTTTCGTCCTCCCTAGTCTTATTCTTGTCCAATTAGGGTTTTTATGCAATCTTGTGCATCCAATAGGTGTGTTTGTGTCACTGGAGGAACATTTAGGTCATTTTCGTCCTCCCTAGTCTTATTCTTGTCCAATTAGGGATTTTATGCAATCTTGTGCATCCAATAGGTGTGTTTGTGTCATTGGACGAACATTTAGGTCATTTTCGTCCTCCCTAGGCTTATTCTTGTCCAATTAGGGTTTTTAACCAATCTTGTGCATCCAATAAGTTCATTTGTGTCATTGGACGAACCTTTAGGTCATTTTCGTCATCCCTAGGCTTATTCTTGTCCAATTAGGGTTTTGTAACCAATCTTGTGTATCCAATATGTGTGTTTGTGTCATTGGATGAACATTTAGGTAATTTTCGTCCTCCCTATGCTTATTCTTGTCCAATTAGGGTTTTTAACCAATCTTGTGCATCCAATAAGTTCATTTGTGTCATTGGATGAACATTTAGGTCATTTTCGTCCTCCCTAGTCTTATTCTTGTCCAATTAGGGTTTTAAGCAATCTTGTGCATCCAATAGGTGTGTTTGTGTCATTGGAGGAACATTTAGGTCATTTTCATCCTCCCTAGTCTTATTCTTGTACAATTAGGATTTTTAACCAATCTTGTGTATACAATAAGTTCATTTGTGTCATTGGAGGAACATTAAGGTCATTTTCGTCCTCCCTAGTCTAATTCTTGTCCAATTAGGGTTTTTATGCAATCTTGTTCATCCAATAGGTGTGTTTGTGTCATTGGAGGAACATTTAGGTCATTTTCGTCCTCGCTAGTCTTATTCTTGTCCAATTAGGGTTTTTAACCAATCTTGTGTATACAATAAGTTCATTTGTGTCATTGGAGGAACATTTAGGTCATTTTCGTCCTCCCTAGTCTTATTCTTGTCCAATTAGGGTTTTTATGCAATCTTGTTCATCAAATAGGTGTGTTTGTGTCATTGGAGGAACATTTAGGTCATTTTCGTCCTCCCTAGTCTTATTCTTGTCCAATTAGGGTTTTTAACCAATCTTGTGCATCCAATAAGTTCATTTGTGTCATTGGATGAACATTTAGGTCATTTTCGTCCTCCTTAATCTTATTCTTGTCCAATTAGGATTTTAAGCAATCTTGTGCATCGAATATGTGTGTTTGTTTCATTGGACGAACATTTAGGTCATTTTCGTCCTCCCTATGCTTATTCTTGTCCAATTAGGGTTTTTAACCAATCTTGTGCATACAATAAGTTCATTTGTGTCATTGGATGAACATTTAGGTCATTTTCGTCCTCCCTAGTCTTATTCTTGTCCAATTAGGGTTTTTATGCAATCTTGTGCATCCAATAGGTGTGTTTGTGTCATTGGAGGAACATTTAGGTCATTTTCGTCCTCCCTAGTCTTATTCTTGTCCAATTAGGGTTTTTATGCAATCTTGTGCATCCAATAGGTGTGTTTGTGTCATTGAACAAACATTTAGGTCATATTCGTCCTCCCTAGGCTTATTCTTGTCCAATTAGGGTTTTTAACCAATCTTGTGCATCCAATAAGTTCATTTGTGTCATTGGATGAACATTTAGGTCATTTTCGTCCTCCCTAGTCTTATTCTTGTCCAATTAGGGTTTTTAACCAATCTTGTGCATCCAGTAAGTTCATTTGTGTCATTGGATGAACATTTAGGTCATTTTCGTCATCCCTAGTCTTATTCTTGTCCAATTAGGGTTTTAAGCAATCTTGTGCATCCAATATGTGTGTTTGTGTCATTGGATGAACATTTAGGTCATTTTCATCCTCCCTAGGCTTATTCTTGTCCAATTAGGGTTTTCAACCAATCTTGTGCATCCAATAAGTTCATTTGTGTCATTGGATGAACATTTAGGTCATTTTCGTCCTCCCTAGTCTTATTCTTCTCCAATTAAGGTTTTTAACCAATCTTGTGCATCCAATAAGTTCATTTGTGCCATTGGATGAACAATTTGGTCATTTTCGTCCTCCACTAGTATTATTCTTGTCCAATTAGGGTTTTAAACAATCTTGTGCATCCAATATGTGTCTTTGTGTCATTGAAGGAACATTTAGGTCATTTTCGTCCTCCCTAGACTTATTCTTGTCCAATTATGGTTTTTAACCAATCTTGTGCATCCAATAAGTTCATTTGTGTCATTGGACGAACATTTAGGTCATTTTCGTCCTCCCTAGTTTTATTCTTGTCCAATTAGGGTTTTAAGCAATCTTGTGCATCCAATATGTGTGTTTGTGTCATTGGATGAACATTTAGGTCATTTTCGTCCTTCCTAGTCTTAAACTTGTCCAATTAGGGATTTTATGCAATCTTGTGCATCCAATAGGTGTGTTTGTGTCATCGGACGAACATTTAGGTCATTTTCGTCCTCCCTAGGCTTATTCTTGTCCAATTAGGGTTTTTAACCAATCTTGTGCATCCAATAGGTGTGTTTGTGTCATTGGAGGAACATTTAGGTCATTTTCGTCCTCCCTAGTCTTATTCTTGTCCAATTAGGGATTTTATGCAATCTTGTGCATCCAATAGGTGTGTTTGTGTCATTGGACGAACATTTAGGTAATTTTCGTCCTCCCTAGGCTTATTCTTGTCCAATTAGGGTTTTTAACCATTCTTGTGCATCCAATAAGTTCATTTGTGTCATTGGACGAACATTTAGGTCATTTTCGTCATCCCTAGGCTTATTCTTGTCCTATTAGGGTTTTGTAACCAATCTTGTGAATCCAATATGTGTGTTTGTGTCATTGGATGAACATTTAGGTAATTTTCGTCCTCCCTATGCTTATTCTTGTCCAATTAGGGTTTTTAACCAATCTTGTGCATCCAATAAGTTCATTTGTGTCATTGGATGAACATTTAGGTCATTTTCGTCCTCCCTAGTCTTATTCTTGTCCAATTAGGGTTTTTATGCAATCTTGTGCATCCCATAGGTGTGTTTGTGTCATTGGAGGAACATTAAGGTCATTTTCGTCCTCCCTAATCTTATTCTTGTCCAATTAGGGTTTTTATGCAATCTTGTGCGTCCAATAGGTGTGTTTGTGTCATTGGACGAACATTTAGGTCATTTTCTTCCTCCCTAGACTTATTCTTTTCCAATTAGGGTTTTTAACCAATCTTGTGTATCTAATAAGTTCGTTTGTGTCATTGGATGAACATTTAGGTCATTTTCGTCCTCCCTAGGCTTATTCTTGTCCAATTAGGGTTTTCAACCAATCTTGTGCATCCAATAAGTTCATTTGTGTCATTGGATGAACATTTAGGTCATTTTCGTCCTCTCTAGGCTTATTCTTGTCCAATTAGGGTTTTTAACCAATTTTGTGCATCCAATAAGTTCGTTTGTGTCGTTGGATGAACATTTAGGTCATTTTCGTCCTCCCTAGTCTTATTCTTGTTGAATTAGGGTTTTTATGCAATCTTGTGCATCCAATAGGTGTGTTTGTGTAATTGGAGGAACATTTAGGTCATTTTCGTCCTCCCTAGGCTTATTCTTGTCCAATTAGGGTTTTTAACCAATTTTGTGCATCCAATAAGTTCATTTGTGTCATTGGATGAACATTTAGGTCATTTTCGTCCTCCCTAGTCTTATTCTTGTCCAATTAGGGTTTTTAACCAATCTTGTGCATCCAATAAGTTCATTTGTGTCATTGGATGTTTATTTAGGTCATTTTCGTCATCCCTAGTCTTATTCTTGTCCAATTAGGGTTTTAAGCAATCTTGTGCATCCAATATGTGTGTTTGTGTCATTGGATGAACATTTAGGTCATTTTCGTCCTCCCTATGCTTATTCTTGTCCAATTAGGGTTTTTAACCAATCCTATGCATCCAATAAGTTCATTTGTGTCATTGGATGAACATTTAGGTCATTTTCGTCCTCCCTAGTCTTATTCTTGTCCAATGAGGGATTTTATGCAATCTTGTGCATCCAATTGGTGTGTTTGTGTCATCGGACGAACATTTAGGTCATTTTCGTCCTCCCTAGGCTTATTCTTGTCCAATTAGGGTTTTTAACCAATCTTGTGCATCCAATAGGTGTGTTTGTGTCATTGGAGGAACATTTAGGTCATTTTCGTCCTCCCTAGTCTTATTCTTGTCCAATTAGGGATTTTATGCAATCTTGTGCATCCAATAGGTGTGTTTGTGTCATCGGATGAACATTTAGGTCATTTTCGTCCTCCCTAGGCTTATTCTTGTCCAATTAGGGTTTTTAACCAATCTTGTGCATACAATAAGTTCATTTGTGTCATTGGATGAACATTTATGTCATTTTCGTCCTCCCTAGTCTTATTCTTGTCCAATTAGGGATTTTATGCAATCTTGTGCATCCAATAGGTGTGTTTGTGTCATTGGACGAACATTTAGGTCATTTTCGTCCTTCCTAGGCTTATTCTTGTCCAATTAGGGTTTTTAACCAATCTTGTGCATCCAATAGGTGTGTTTGTGTCATTGGAGGAACATTTAGGTCATTTTCGTCCTCCCTAGTCTTATTCTTGTCCAATTAGGGATTTTATGCAATCTTGTGCATCCAATAGGTGTGTTTGTGTCATCGGACGAACATTTAGGTCATTTTCGTCCTCCCTAGGCTTATTCTTGTCCAATTTGGGTTTTTAACCAATCTTGTGCATCCAATAGGTGTGTTTGTGTCATTGGAGGAACATTTAGGTCATTTTCGTCCTCCCTAGTCTTATTCTTGTCCAATTAGGGATTTTATGCAATCTTGTGCATCCAATAGGTGTGTTTGTGTCATTGGACGAACATTTAGGTAATTTTCGTCCTCCCTATGCTTATTCTTGTCCAATTAGGGTTTTTAACCAATCTTGTGCATCCAATAAGTTCATTTGTGTCATTGGATGAACATTTAGGTCATTTTCGTCCTCCCTAGTCTTATTCTTGTCCAATTAGGGTGTTTAACCAATCTTGTGCATCCAATAAGTTCATTTGTGTCATTGGATGAACATTTAGGTCATTTTCGTCCTCCCTAGGCTTATTCTTGTCCAATTAGGGTTTTTAACCAATCTTGTGCATCCAATAAGTTCATTTGTGTCATTGGATTAACATTTACGTCATTTTCGTCCTCCCTAGGCTTATTCTTGTCCAATTAGGGTTTTTAACCAATCTTGTGCATCCAATAAGTTCATTTGTGTCATTGGATGAACATTTAGGTCATTTTCGTCCTCCCTAGGCTTATTCTTGTCCAATTAGGGTTTTTAACCAACCTTGTGCATCCAATAAGTTTATTTGTGTCATTGGTGGAACATTTAGGTCATTTACGTCCTCCCTAGTCTTAGTCTTGTCCAATTAGGGTTTTTATGCAATCTTGTGCATCCAATAGGTGTGTTTGTGTCATTGGAGGAACATTTAGGTCATTTTCGTCCTCCCTAGTCTTATTCTTGTCGAATTAGGGTTTTTATGCAATCTTGTGCATCCAATAGGTGTGTTTGTGTCATTGGAGGAACATTTAGGTCATTTTCGTCCTCCCTAGTCTTATTCTTGTCCAATTAGGGTTTTTATGCAATCTTGTGCATCCAATAGGTGTGTTAGTGTCATTGGACGAACATTTAGGTCATTTTCGTCCTCCCTAGGCTTATTCTTGGCCAATTAGGGTTTTTAACCAATCTTGCGCATCCAATAAGTTCATTTGTGTCATTGGATGAACATTTAGGTCATTTTGGTCCTCCCAAGTCTTATTCTTGTCCAATTAGGGTTTTTATGCAATCTTGTGCATCCAATAGGTGTGTTTGTGTCATTGGAGGAACATTTAGGTCATTTTGGTCCTCCCAAGTCTTATTCTTGTCCAATTAGGGTTTTTATGCAATCTTGTGCATCCAATAGGTGTGTTTGTGTCATTGGAGGAACATTTAGGTCATTTTCGTCCTCCTTAGTCTTATTCTTGTCCAATTAGGGTTTTTATGCAATCTTGTGCATCCAATAGGTGTGTTTGTGTCATTGGAAGAACATTTAGGTCATTTTCATCCTCCCTAGGCTTATTCTTGTCCGATTAGCGTTTTTAACAAATCTTGTGCATTCAATAAGTTCATTTGTGTCATTGGATGAACATTTAGGTCATTTTCGTCCTCCCTAGTCTTATTCTTGTCCAATTAGGGTTTTAAGCAGTCTTGTGCATCCAATATGTGGGTTTGTGTCATTGGATGAACATTTAGGTCATTTTCGTCCTCCCTATGCTTATTCTTGTCCAATTAGGGTTTTTAACCAATCTTGTGCATCCAATAAGTTCATTTGTGTCATTGGATGAACATTTAGGTCATTTTCGTCCTCCCTAGTCTTATTCTTGTCCAATTAGGGTTTTTATGCAATCTTGTGCATCCAATAGGTGTGTTTGTGTCATTGGACGAACATTTAGGTCATTTTCGTCCTCCCTAGGCTTATTCTTGTCCAATTAGAGTTTTTAACCAATCTTTTGCATCCAATAAGTTCATTTGTGTCATTGGATGAACATTTAGGTCATTTTCGTCCTCCCTAGTCTTATTCTTGTCCAATTAGGGTTTTTATGCAATCTTGTGCATCCAATAGGTGTGTTTGTGTCATTGGAGGAACATTTAGGTCATTTTCGTCCTCCCTAGTCTTATTCTTGTCCAATTAGGGTTTTTATGCATTCTTGTGCATCCAATAGGTGTGTTTGTGTCATTGGAGGAACATTTAGGTCATTTTCGTCCTCCCTAGTCTTATTCTTGTCGAATTATGGTTATTATGCAATCTTGTGCATCCAATAGGTGTGTTTGTGTCATTGGAGGAACATTTAGGTCATTTTCGTCCTCCCTAGTCTTATTCTTGTCCAATTAGGGTTTTTAACCAATCTTGTGCATCCAATAAGTTCATTTGTGTCATTGGATGAACATTTAGGTCATTTTCGTCCTCCCTAGTCTTATTCTTGTCCAATTAGGGTTTTTATGCAATCTTGTGCATCCACTAGGTGTGTTTGTGTCATTTGAGGAACATTTAGGTCATTTTCGTCCCCCCTAGTCTTATTCTTGTCCAATTAGGGTTTTTATGCAATCTTGTGCATCCAATAGGTGTGTTTGTGTCATTGGACGAACATTTAGGTCATTTTCGTCCTCCCTAGGCTTATTCTTGTCCAATTAGGGTTTTTAACCAATCTTGTGCATCCAATAAGTTCATTTGTGTCATTGGATGAAGAATTTGGTCATTTTCGTCCTCCCTAGTCTTATTCTTGTCCAATTAGGGTTTTAAGCAATCATGTGCATCCAATATGTGTGTTTGTGTCATTGGAGGAACATTTAGGTCATTTTCGTCCTCCCTAGTCTTATTCTTGTCCAATTAGGGTTTTAAGCAATCTTGTGCATCCAATATGTGTGTTTGTGTCATTGGAGGAACATTTAGGTCATTTTCGTCCTCCCTATGCTTATTCTTGTCCAATTAGGGTTTTCAACTAATCTTGTGCATCCAATAAGTTCATTTGTGTCATTGGATGAACATTTAGGTGATTTTCATCCTCCCTAGGCTTATTCTTGTCCAATTAGGGTTTTCAACCAATCTTGTGCATCCAATAAGTTCATTTGTGTCATTGGATGAACATTTAGGTCATTTTCGTCCTCCCTAGTCTTATTCTTCTCCAATTAGGGTTTTTAACCAATCTTGTGCATCCAATAAGTTCATTTGTGTCATTGGATGAACAATTTGGTCATTTTCGTCCTCCCTAGTCTTATTCTTGTCCAATTAGGGTTTTAAACAATCTTGTGCATCCAATATGTGTCTTTGTGTCATTGGAGGAACATTTAGGTCATTTTTGTCCTCCCTATGCTTATTCTTGTCCAATTAGGGTTTTTAACCAATCTTGTGCGTCAAATAAGTTCATTTGTGTCATTGGATGAACATTTAGGACATTTTCGTCCTCCCTAGGCTTATTCTTGTCCAATTAGTGTTTTTAACCAATCTTGTGCATCCAATAAGTTCATTTGTGTCATTGGACGTACATTTAGGTCATTTTCGTCATCCCTAGGCTTATTCTTGTTCAATTAGGGTTTTTAACCAATCTTGTGCATCCAATAGGTGTGTTTGTGTCATTGGAGGAACATTTAGGTCATTTTCGTCCTCCCTAGTCTTATTCTTGTCCAATTAGGGATTTTATGCAATCTTGTGCATCCAATAGGTGTGTTTGTGTCATCGGACGAACATTTAGGTCATTTTCGTCCTCCCTAGGCTTATTCTTGTCCAATTAGTGTTTTTAACCAATCTTGTGCATCCAATAAGTTCATTTGTGTCATTGGACGAACATTTAGGTCATTTTCGTCATCCCTATGCTTATTCTTGTCCAATTAGGGTTTTTAACCAATCTTGTGCATTCAATATGTGTGTTTGTGTCATTGGATGAACATTTAGGTAATTTTCGTCCTCCCTATGCTTATTCTTCTCCAATTAGGGTTTTTAACCAATCTTGTGCATCCAATAAGTTCATTTGTGTCATTGGATGAACATTTAGGTCATTTTCGTCCTCCCTAGTCTTATTCTTGTCCAATTAGGGTTTTAAGCAATCTTGTGCATCCAATATGTGTCTTTGTGTCATTGGATGAACATTTTGGTCATTTTCGTCCTCGCTATGCTTATTCTTGTCCAATTAGGGTTTTTAACCAATCTTGTGCATACATTAAGTTCATTTGTGTCATTGGATGAACATTTAGGTAATTTTCGTCCTCCCTAGTCTTATTCTTGTCCAATTAGGGATTTTATGCAATCTTGTGCATCCAATAGGTGTGTTTGTTTCATTGGACGAACATTTAGGTCATTTTCGTCCTCCCTAGGCTTATTCTTGTCCAATTAGGGTTTTTAACCAATCTTGTGCATCCAATAGGTGTGTTTGTGTCAATGGATGAACATTTAGGTCATTTTCGTCCTCCCTAGGCTTATTCTTGTCCAATTAGGGTTTTCAACCAATCTTGTGCATCCAATAAGTTCATTTGTGTCATTGGATGAACATTTAGGTCATTTTCGTCCTCCCTAGGCGTATTCTTGTCCAATTAGGGTTTTTAACCAATCTTGTGCATCCAATAAGTTCATTTGTGTCATTGGATGAACATTTAGGTCATTTTCGTCCTCCCTAGTCTTATTCTTGTCCAATTAGGGTTTTTATGCAATCTTGTGCATCCAATAGGTGTGTTTGTGTCATTGGAGGAACATTTAGGTCATTTTCGTCCTCCCTAGTCTTATTCTTGTCCAATTAGGGTTTTTATGCAATCTTGTGCATCCAATAGGTGTGTTTGTATCATTGGACAAACATTTAGGTCATTTTCGTCCTCCCTAGGCTTATTCTTGTCCAATTAGGGTTTTTATGCAATCTTGTGCATCCAATAGGTCTGTTTGTGTCATTGGACGAACATTTAGGTAATTTTCGTCCTCCCTTGGCTTATTCTTGTCCAATTAGGGTTTTTAAACAATCTTGCGCATCCAATAAGTTCATTTGTGTCATTGGATGAACATTTAGGTGATTTTCGTCCTCCCTAGGCTTATTCTTGTCCAATTAGGGTTTTTAACTAATCTTGTGCATCCAATAAGTTCATTTGTGTCATTGGATGAACATTTAGGTCATTTTCGTCCTCCCTAGTCTTATTCTTGTCCAATTAGGGTTTTAAGCAATCTTGTGCATCCAATATGTGTGTTTGTGTCATTGGATGAACATTTAGGTCATTTTCGTCCTCCCTATGCTTATTCTTGTCCAATTAGGGTTTTTATCCAATCTTGTGCATCCAATAAGTTCATTTGTGTCATTGGATGAACATTTAGGTCATTTTCGTCCTCCCTAGTCTTATTCTTGTCCAATTAGGATTTTTATGCAATCTTGTGCATCCAATAGGTGTGTTTGTGTCATGGGAGGAACATTTAGGTCATTTTCGTCCTCCCTAGTCTTATTCTTGTCCAATTAGGGTTTTTATGCAATCTTGTGCATCCAATAGGTGTGTTTGTGTCATTGGACGAAATTTTAGGTCATTTTCGTCCTCCCAAGGCTTATTCTTGTCCAATTAGGGTTTTTAACCAATCTTGTGCATCCAATAAGTTCATTTGTGTCATTCGATGAACATTTAGGTCATTTTCGTCCTCCCTAGTCTTATTCTTGTCCAATTAGGGTTTTAATGCAATCTTGTGCATCCAATAGGTGTGTTTGTGTCATTGGAGGAACATTTAGGTCATTTTCGTCCTCCCTAGTCTTATTCTTGTCCAATTAGGGTTTTTATGCAATCTTGTGCATCCAATAGGTGTGTTTGTCTCACATTTAGGTCATTTCCGTCATCCCTAGGCTTATTCTTTTCCAATTAGGGTTTTTAACCAATCTTGTGCATCCAATAAGTTCATTTGTGTCATTGGATGAACATTTAGGTCATTTTCGTCCTCCCTAGTCTTATTCTTGTCCAATTAGGGTTTTTATGCAATCTTGTGCATCCAATAGGTGTGTTTGTGTCATTGGAGGAACATTTAGGTCATTTTCGTCCTCCCTAGTCTTATTCTTGTCCAATTAGGGTTTTTATGCAATCTTGTGCATCCAATATGTGTGTTTGTGTCATTGGATGAACATTTAGGTCATTTTCGTCCTCCCTAGTCTTATTCTTGTCCAATTAGGGATTTTATGCAATCTTGTGCATCCAATAGGTGTGTTTGTGTCATTGGACGAACATTTAGGTCATTTTTGTCCTCCCTAGGCTTATTCTTGTCCAATTAGGGTTTTTAACCAATCTTGTGCATCCAATAGGTGTGTTTGTGTCATTGGAGGAACATTTAGGTCATTTTCGTCCTCCCTAGGCTTATTCTTGTCCAATTAGGGTTTTTAGCCAATCTTGTGCATCCAATAAGTTCATTTGTGTCATTGGAGGAACATTTAGGTCATTTTCGTCCTCCCTAGGCTTATTCTTGTCCAATTAGGGTTTTTAACCAATCATGTGCAATCAATAAGTTGATTTGTGTCATTGGATGAACATTTAGGTCATTTTTGTCCTCCCTAGGCTTATTCTTGTCCAATTAGGGTTTTTAACCAATCTTGTGCATCCAATAGGTGTGTTTGTGTCATTGGAGGAACATTTAGGTCATTTTCGTCCTCCCTAGTCTTATTCTTGTCCAATTAGGGTTTTTATGCAATCTTGTGCATCCAATAGGTGTGTTTGTGTCATTGGACGAACATTTAGGTCATTTTCGTCGTCCCTAAGCTTATTCTTGTCCAATTAGGGTTTTTAACTAACCTTGTGCATCCAATAAGTTCATTTGTGTCATTGGAGGAACATTTAGGTCATTTTCGTCTTCCCTAGTCTTATTCTTGTCCAATTAGGGATTTTATGCAATCTTGTGCATCCAATAGGTGTGTTTGTGTCATTGGACGAACATTTAGGTCATTTTCGTCCTCCCTAGGCTTATTCTTGTCCAATTAGGGTTTTCAACCAATCTTGTGCATACAATAAGTTCATTTGTGTCATGGGATGAACATTTAGGTCATTTTCGTCCTCCCTAGGCTTATTCTTGTCCAATTAAGGTTTTTAACCAATCTTGTGCATCCAATAAGTTCATTTGTGTCATTGGATGAATATTTAGGTCATTTTCGTCCTCCCTAGGCTTATTCTTGTCCAATTAGGGTTTTTAACCAACCTTGTGCATCCAATAAGTTCATTTGTGTCATTGGAGGAACATTTAGGTCATTTTCGTCCTCCCTAGTCTTATTCTTGTCCAATTAGGGTTTTTATGCAATCTTGTACATCCATTAGGTGTGTTTGTGTCATTGGACGAACATTTAGGTCATTTTCGTCCTCCCTAGGCTTATTCTTGTCCAATTAGGGTTTTTAACCAATCTTGTGCATCCAATAAGTTCATTTGTGTCATTGGATGAACAATTTGGTCATTTTCGTCCTCCCTAGTCTTATTCTTGTCCAATTAGGGTTTTAAGCAATCTTGTGCATCCAATATGTGTGTTTGTGTCATTGGAGGAACATTTAGGTCATTTTCGTCCTCCCTATGCTTATTCTTGTCCAATTAGGGTTTTCAACCAATCTTGTGCATCCAATAAGTTCATTTGTGTCATTGGATGAACATTTAGGTGATTTTCATCCTCCCTAGGCTTATTCTTGTCCAATTAGGGTTTTCAACCAATCTTGTGCATCCAATAAGTTCATTTGTGTCATTGGATGAACATTTAGGTCATTTTCGTCCTCCCTAGTCTTATTCTTCTCCAATTAGGGTTTTTAACCAATCTTGTGCATCCAATAAGTTCATTTGTGTCATTGGATGAACAATTTGGTCATTTTCGTCCTCCCTAGTCTTATTCTTGTCCAATTAGGGTTTTAAACAATCTTGTGCATCCAATATGTGTCTTTGTGTCATTGGAGGAGCATTTAGGTCATTTTTGTCCTCCCTATGCTTATTCATGTCCAATTAGGGTTTTTAACCAATCTTGTGCATCAAATAAGTTCATTTGTGTCATTGGATGAACATTTAGGACATTTTCGTCCTCCCTAGGCTTATTCTTGTCCAATTAGTGTTTTTAACCAATCTTGTGCATCCAATAAGTTCATTTGTGTCATTGGACGAACATTTAGGTCATTTTCGTCATCCCTAGGCTTATTCTTGTCCAATTACGGTTTTTAACCAATCTTGTGCATCCAATAGGTGTGTTTGTGTCATTGGAGGAACATTTAGGTCATTTTCGTCCTCCCTAGTCTTATTCTTGTCCAATTAGGGATTTTATGCAATCTTGTGCATCCAATAGGTGTGTTTGTGTCATCGGACGAACATTTAGGTCATTTTCGTCCTCCCTAGGCTTATTCTTGTCCAATTAGTGTTTTTAACCAATCTTGTGCATCCAATAAGTTCATTTGTGTCATTGGACGAACATTTAGGTCATTTTCGTCCTCCCTAGGCTTATTCTTGTCCAATTAAGGTTTTTAACCAATCTTGTGCATTCAATATGTGTGTTTGTGTCATTGGATGAACATTTAGGTAATTTTCGTCCTCCCTATGCTTATTCTTGTCTAATTAGGGTTTTTAACCAATCTTGTGCATCCAATAAGTTCATTTGTGTCATTGGATGAACATTTAGGTCATTTTCGTCCTCCCTAGTCTTATTCTTGTCCAATTAAGGTTTTAAGCAATCTTGTGCATCCAATATGTGTGTTTGTGTCATTGGATGAACATTTAGGTCATTTTCGTCCTCCCTATGCTTATTCTTGTCCAATTAGGGTTTTTAACCAATCTTGTGCATACAATAAGTTCATTTGTGTCATTGGATGAACATTTAGGTAATTTTCTTCCTCCATAGTCTTATTCTTGTCCAATTAGGGATTTAAAGCAATCTTGTGCATCCAATAGGTGTGTTTGTGTCATTGGACAAACATTTAGGTCATTTTCGTCCTCCCTTGGCTTATTCTTGTCCAATTAGGGTTTTTAACCAATCTTGTGCATCCAATAGGTGTGTTTGTGTCATTGGAGGAACATTTTGGTCATTTTCGTCCTCCCTATTCTTATTCTTGTCCAATTAGGGATTTTATGCAATCTTGTGCGTCCAATAGGTGTGGTTGTGTCATCGGACGAACATTTAGGTCATTTTCGTCCTCCCTAGGCTTATTCTTGTCCAATTAGTGTTTTTAACCAATCTTGTGCATCCAATAAGTTCATTTGTGTCATTGGACGAACATTTAGGTCATTTTCGTCATCCCTAGGCTTATTCTTGTCCAATTAGGGTTTTTAACCAATCTTGTGCATTCAATATGTGTGTTTGTTTCATTGGATGAACATTTAGGTAATTTTCGTCCTCCCTATGCTTATTCTTGTCCAATTAGGGTTTTTAACCAATCTTGTGCATCCAATAAGTTCATTGGTGTCATTGGATGAACATTTAGGTCATTTTCGTCCTCCCTAGTCTTATTCTTGTCCAATTAGGGTTTTAAGCAATCTTGTGCATCCAATATGTGTGTTTGTGTCATTGGATGAACATTTAGGTCATTTTCGTCCTCCCTATGCTTATTCTTGTCCAATTAGGGTTTTTAACCAATCTTGTGCATACAATAAGTTCATTTGTGTCATTGGATGAACATTTAGGTAATTTTCGTCCTCCCTAGTCTTATTCTTGTCCAATTAGGGATTTTATGCAATCTTGTGCATCCAATAGGTGTGTTTGTGTCATTGGACGAACATTTAGGTCATTTTCGTCCTCCCTAGGCTTATTCTTGTCCAATTAGGGTTTTTAACCAATCTTGTGCATCCAATAGGTGTGTTTGTGTCATTGGAGGAACATTTAGGTCATTTTCGTCCTCCCTAGTCTTATTCTTGTCCAATTAGGGATTTTGTGCAATCTTGTGCATCCAATAGGTGTGTTTGTGTCATTGGACGAACATTTAGGTCATTTTCGTCCTCCCTAGGCTTATTCTTGTCCAATTAGGGTTTTTAACCAATCTTGTGCATCCAATAGGTGTGTTTGTGTCATTGGAGGAACATTTAGGTCATTTTCGTCCTCCCTAGTCTTATTCTTGTCCAATTAGGGATTTTATGCAATCTTGTGCATCCAATAGGTGTGTTTGTGTCATTGGACGAACATTTTGGTCATTTTCGTCCTGCCTAGGCTTATTCTTGTCCAATTAGGGTTTTTAACCAATCTTGTGCATCCAATAAGTTCATTTGTGTCATTGGACGAACATTTAGGTCATTTTCGTCATCCCTAGGCTTATTCTTGTCCAATTAGGGTTTTGTAACCAATCTTGTGTATCCAATATGTGTGTTTGTGTCATTGGATGAACATTTAGGTAATTTTCGTCCTCCCTATGCTTATTCTTGTCCAATTAGGGTTTTTAACCAATCTTGTGCATCCAATAAGTTCATTTGTGGCATTGGATGAACATTTAGGTCATTTTCGTCCTCCCTAGTCTTATTCTTGTCCAATTAGGGTTTTAAGCAATCTTGTGCATCCAATAGGTGTGTTTGTGTCATCGGACGAACATTTAGGTCATTTTCGTCCTCCCTAGGCTTATTCTTGTCCAATTAGGGTTTTTAACCAATCTTGTGCATCCAATAGGTGTGTTTGTGTCATTGGAGGAACATTTAGGTCATTTTCGTCCTCCCTAGTCTTATTCTTGTCCAATTAGGGATTTTATGCAATCTTGTGCATCCAATAGGTGTGTTTGTGTCATCGGATGAACATTTAGGTCATTTTCGTCCTCCCTAGGCTTATTCTTGTCCAATTAGGGTTTTTAACCAATCTTGTGCATACAATAAGTTCATTTGTGTCATTGGATGAACATTTATGTCATTTTCGTCCTCCCTAGTCTTATTCTTGTCCAATTAGGGATTTTATGCAATCTTGTGCATCCAATAGGTGTGTTTGTGTCATTGGACGAACATTTAGGTCATTTTCGTCCTTCCTAGGCTTATTCTTGTCCAATTAGGGTTTTTAACCAATCTTGTGCATCCAATAGGTGTGTTTGTGTCATTGGAGGAACATTTAGGTCATTTTCGTCCTCCCTAGTCTTATTCTTGTCCAATTAGGGATTTTATGCAATCTTGTGCATCCAATAGGTGTGTTTGTGTCATCGGACGAACATTTAGGTCATTTTCGTCCTCCCTAGGCTTATTCTTGTCCAATTAGGGTTTTTAACCAATCTTGTGCATCCATTAAGTTCATTTATGTCATTGGATGAACATTTAGGTCATTTTCGTCCTCGCTCGTCTTATTCTTGTCCAATTAGGGTTTTTATGCAATCTTGTGCATCCAATAGGTGTGTTTGTGTCATTGGACAAACATTTAGGTCATTTTCGTCCTCCCTAGGCTTATTCTTGTCCAATTAGGGTTTTTAACCAATCTTGTGCATCCAATAGGTGTGTTTGTGTCATTGGAGGAACATTTAGGTCATTTTCGTCCTCCCTAGTCTTATTCTTGTCCAATTAGGGTTTTTATGCAATCTTGTGCATCCAATATTTGAGTTTTTGTCATTGGATGAACATTTAGGTCATTTTCGTCCTCCATAGGCTTATTCTTGTCCAATTAGGCGTTTTAACCAATCTTGTGCATCCAATAAGTTCATTTGTGTCATTAGACGAACATTTAGGTCATTTTCGTCCTCCATAGTCTTATTCTTGTCCAATAAGGGTTTTTAACCAATCATGTGCTTCCAATAAGTTGATTTGTGTCATTGGAGGAACATTTAGGTCATTTTCGTCCTCTCTAGGCTTATTCTTGTCCAATTTGGGTTTTTAGCCAATGTTGTGCATCCAATAAGTTCATTTGTGTCATTGGAGGAACATTTAGGTCATTTTCGTCCTCCCTAGTCTTATTCTTGTCCAATTAGGGTTTTTATGCAATCTTGTGCATCCAATAGGTGTGTTTGTGTCATTGGTCGAACATTTAGGTCATTTTCATCCTCCCTAGGCTTATTCTTGTCCAATTAGGGTTTTTAACCAATCTTGTGCATCCAATAAGTTCATTTGTGTCATTGGATGAACATTTAGGTCATTTTCGTCCTCCCTAGTCTTATTCTTGTCCAATTAGGGTTTTAAGCAATCTTGTGCATCCAATATGTGTGTTTGTGTCATTGGATGAACTTTTAGGTAATTTTCGTCCTCCCTATGCTTATTCTTGTCCAATTAGGGTTTTTAACCAATCTTGTGCATACAATAAGTTCATTTGTGTCATTGGATGAACATTTAGGTCATTTTCGTCCTCCCTAGTCTTATTCTTGTCCAATTAGGGTTTTTATGCAATCTTGTGCATCCAATAGGTGTGTTTGTGTCATTGGAGGAACATTTAGGTAATTTTCGTCCTCCCTAGTCTTATTCTTGTCCAATTAGGGATTTTATGCAATCTTGTGCATCCAATAGGTGTGTTTGTGTCATTGGACGAACATTTAGGTCATTTTCGTCCTCCCTAGGCTTATTCTTGTCCAATTAGGGTTTTTAACCAATCTTGTGCATCCAATAAGTTCATTTGTGTCATTGAATGAACATTTAGGTCATTTTTGTCCTCCCTAGTCTTATTCTTGTCTAATTAGGGTTTTTATGCAATCTTGTGCATCCAATACGTTCATTTGTGTCATTGGATGAACATTTAGGTCATTTTCGTCCTCTCTAGTCTTATTCTTCTCCAATTAGGGTTTTTATGCAATCTTGTGCATCCAATAGGTGTGTTTGTGTCATTGGAGGAACATTTAGGTCATTTTCGTCCTCCCTAGTCTTATTCTTGTCCAATTAGGGATTTTATGCAATCTTGTGCATCCAATAGGTGTGTTTGTGTCATTGGACGAACATTTAGGTCATTTTCGTCCTCCCTAGCCTTATTCTTGTCCAATTAGGGTTTTTAACCAATCTTGTGCATCCAATAAGTTCATTTGTGTCATTGGATGAACATTTAGGTCATTTTCGTCCTCCCTAGTCTTATTCTTGTCCAATTAGGGTTTTAAGCAATCTTGTGCATCCAATATGTGTGTTTGTGGTATTGGATGAACATTTAGGTAATTTTCGTCCTCCCTATGCTTATTCTTGTCCAATTAGGGTTTTTAATCAATCTTGTGCATCCAATAAGTTCATTTGTGTCATTGGATGAACATTTAGGTCATTTTCGTCCTCCCTAGTCTTATTCTTGTCCAATTAGGGTTTTTATGCAATCTTGTGCATCCAATAGGTGTGTTTGTGTCATTGGAGGAACATTAAGGTCATTTTCGTCCTCCCTAATCTTATTCTTGTCCAATTAGGGTTTTTATGCAATCTTGTGCATCCAATAGGTGTGTTTGTGTCATTGGAGGAACATTTAGGTCATTTTCGTCCTCCCTAGTCTTATTCTTGTCCAATTAGGGTTTTTATGCAATCTTGTGCATCCAATAGGTGTGTTTGTTTCATTGGACGAACATTTAGGTCATTTTCGTCGTCCCTAGGCTTATTCTTGTCAAATTAGGGTTTTTAACCAAACTTGTGCATCCAATAAGTTCATTTGTGTCATTAGACGAACACTTAGGTCATTTTCGTCCTCCCTAGGCTTATTCTTGTCCAATTAGGGTTTTTAACCAATCATGTGCATCCAATAAGTTTATTTGTGTCATTGGATGAACATTTAGGTCATTTTCGTCCTCCATAGGCTTATTCTTGTCCAATTAGGGTTTTTAACCAATCTTGTGCATCCAATAAGTTCATTTGTGTCATTGGATGAACATTTAGGTCATTTTCGTCCTCCCTAGTCTTATTCTTGTCCAATTAGGGTTTTAAGCAATCTTGTGCATCCAATATGTGTGTTTGTGTCATTGGATGAACATTTAGGTCATTTTCGTCCTTCCTATGCTTATTCTTGTCCAATTAGGGTTTTTAATCAATCTTATGCATCCAATAAGTTCATTTGTGTCATTGGATGAACATTTAGGTCATTTTCGTCCTCCCTAGTCTTATTCTTGTCCAATTAGGGTTTTTATGCAATCTTGTACATCCAATAGGTGTGTTTGTGTCATTGGAGGAACATTTAGGTCATTTTCGTCCTCCCTAGTCTTATTCTTGTCCAATTAAGGTTTTTATGCAATCTTGTGCATCCAATAGGTGTGTTTGTATCATTGGACGAACATTTAGGTCATTTTCGTCCTCCCTAGGCTTATTCTTGTCCAATTAGGGTTTTTAACCAATCTTGTGCATCCAATAAGTTCATTTGTGTCATTGGATGAACATTTAGGTCATTTTCGTCATCCCTAGTCTTATTCTTGTCCAATTAGGGTTTTAAGCAATCTTGTGCATCAAATATGTGTGTTTTTGTCATTGGAAGAACATTTAGGTCATTTTCGTCCTCCCTATGCTTATTCTTGTCCAATTAGGGTTTTTAACCAATCCTGTGCATCCAATAAGTTCATTTGTGTCATTGGATGAACATTTAGGTCATTTTCGTCCTCCCTAGTCTTATTCTTGTCCAATTAGGGTTTTTATGCAATCTTGTGCATCCAATAGGTGTGTTTGTGTCATTGGAGGAACATTTAGGTCATTTTCGTCCTCCCTAGTCTTATTCATGTCCAATTAGGGTTTTTATCCAATCTTGTGCATCCAATAGGTGTGTTTGTATCATTGGACGAACATTTAGGTCATTTTCGTCCTCCCTAGGCTTATTCTTGTCCAATTAGGGTTTTTAACCAATCTTGTGCATCCAATAAGTTCATTTGTGTCATTGGATGAACATTTAGGTCATTTTCGTCATCCCTAGTCTTATTCTTGTCCAATTAGGGTTTTAAGCAATCTTGTGCATCCAATATGTGTGTTTGTGTCATTGGATGAACATTTAGGTCATTTTCGTCCTCCCTATGCTTATTCTTGTCCAATTAGGGTTTTTAACCAATCCTATGCATCCAATAAGTTCATTTGTGTCATTGGATGAACATTTAGGTCATTTTCGTCCTCCCTAGTCTTATTCTTGTCCAATGAGGGATTTTATGCAATCTTGTGCATCCAATTGGTGTGTTTGTGTCATCGGACGAACATTAAGGTCATTTTCGTCCTCCCTAGGCTTATTCTTGTCCAATTAGGGTTTTTAACCAATCTTGTGCATCCAATAGGTGTGTTTGTGTCATTGGAGGAACATTTAGGTCATTTTCGTCCTCCCTAGTCTTATTCTTGTCCAATTAGGGATTTTATGCAATCTTGTGCATCCAATAGGTGTGTTTGTGTCATTGGACGAACATTTAGGTCATTTTCGTCCACCCTAGGCTTATTCTTGTCCAATTAGGGTTTTTAACCAATCTTGTGCATCCAATAAGTTCATTTGTGTCATTGGACGAACATTTAGGTCATTTTCGTTATCCCTAGGCTTATTCTTGTCCAATTAGGGTTTTGTAACCAATCTTGTGTATCCAATATGTGTGTTTGTGTCATTGGAGGAACATTTAGGTAATTTTCGTCCTCCCTATGCTTATTCTAGTCCAATTAGGGTTTTTAACCAATCTTGTGCATCCAATAAGTTCATTTGTGTCATTGGATGAACATTTAGGTCATTTTCGTCCTCCCTAGTGTTATTCTTGTCCAATTAGGGTTTTAAGCAATCTTGTGCATCCAATATGTGTGTTTGTGTCATTGGAGGAACATTTAGGTCATTTTCGTCCTCCCTATGCTTATTCTTGTCCAATTAGGGTTTTCAACCAATCTTGTGCATCCAATAAGTTCATTTGTGTCATTGGATGAACATTTAGGTGATTTTCATCCTCCCTAGGCTTATTCTTGTCCAATTAGGGTTTTCAACCAATCTTGTGCATCCAATAAGTTCATTTGTGTCATTGGATGAACATTTAGGTCATTTTCGTCCTCCCTAGTCTTATTCTTCTCCAATTAGGGTTTTTAACCAATCTTGTGCATCCAATAAGTTCATTTGTGTCATTGGATGAACAATTTGGTCATTTTCGTCCTCCCTAGTCTTATTCTTGTCCAATTAGGGTTTTAAACAATCTTGTGCATCCAATATGTGTCTTTGTGTCATTAGAGGAACATTTAGGTCATTTTTGTCCTCCCTATGCTTATTCATGTCCAATTAGGGTTTTTAACCAATCTTGTGCATCAAATAAGTTCATTTGTGTCATTGGATGAACATTTAGGACATTTTCGTCCTCCCTAGGCTTATTCTTGTCCAATTAGTGTTTTTAACCAATCTTGTGCATCCAATAAGTTCATTTGTGTCATTGGACGAACATTTAGGTCATTTTCGTCATCCCTAGGCTTATTCTTGTCCAATTACGGTTTTTAACCAATCTTGTGCATCCAATAGGTGTGTTTGTGTCATTGGAGGAACATTTAGGTCATTTTCGTCCTCCCTAGTCTTATTCTTGTCCAATTAGGGATTTTATGCAATCTTGTGCATCCAATAGGTGTGTTTGTGTCATCGGACGAACATTTAGGTCATTTTCGTCCTCCCTAGGCTTATTCTTGTCCAATTAGTGTTTTTAACCAATCTTGTGCATCCAATAAGTTCATTTGTGTCATTGGACGAACATTTAGGTCATTTTCGTCATCCCTAGGCTTATTCTTGTCCAATTAGGGTTTTTAACCAATCTTGTGCATTCAATATGTGTGTTTGTGTCATTGGATGAACATTTAGGTAATTTTCGTCCTCCCTATGCTTATTCTTGTCCAATTAGGGTTTTTAACCAATCTTGTGCATCCAATAAGTTCATTTGTGTCATTGGATGAACATTTAGGTCATTTTCGTCCTCCCTAATCTTATTCTTGTCCAATTAGGGTTTTTATGCAATCTTGTGCATCCAATAGGTGTGTTTGTGTCATTGGAGGAACATTTAGGTCATTTTCGTCCTCCCTAGTCTTATTCTTGTCCAATTAGGGATTTTATGCAATCTTGTGCATCCAATAGGTGTGTTTGTGTCATTGGACGAACATTTAGGTCATTTTCGTCCTCCCTAGGCTTATTCTTGTCCAATTAGGGTTTTTAACCAATCTTGTGCTTCCAATAAGTTCATTTGTGTCATTGGATGAACATTTAGGTCATTTTCGTCCTCCCTAGTCTTATTCTTGTCCAGTTAGGGTTTTAAGCAATCTTGTGCATCCAATATGTTTGTTTGTGTCATTGGATGAACATTTAGGTAATTTTCGTCCTCCCTATGCTTATTCTTGTCCAATTAGGGTTTTTAATCAATCTTGTGCATCCAATAAGTTCATTTGTGTCATTGGATGAACATTTAGGTCATTTTCGTCCTCCCTAGTCTTATTCTTGTCCAATTAGGGTTTTTATGCAATCTTGTGCATCCAATAGGTGTGTTTGTGTCATTGGAGGAACATTTAGGTCATTTTCGTCCTCCCTAGTCTTATTCTTGTCCAATTAGGGTTTTTATGCAATCTTGTGCATCCAATAAGTTCATTTGTGTCGTTGGATGAACATTTAGGTCATTTTCGTCATCCCTAGTCTTATTCTTGTCCAATTAGGGTTTTAAGCAATCTTGTGCATCCAATATGTGTGTTTGTGTCATTGGATGAACATTTAGGTCATTTTCGTCCTCCCTATGCTTATTCTTGTCAAATTAGGGTTTTTAACCAATCTTATGCATCCAATAAGTTCATTTGTGTCATTGGTGGAACATTTAGGTCATTTACGTCCTCCCTAGTCTTATTCTTGTCCAATTAGGGTTTTTATGCAATCTTGTGCATCCAATAGGTGTGTTTGTGTCATTGGAGGAACATTTAGGTCATTTTCGTCCTCCCTAGTCTTATTCTTGTCCAATTAGGGTTTTTATGCAATCTTGTGCATCCAATAGGTGTGTTGGTGTCATTGGAGGAACATTTAGGTCATTTTCGTCCTCCCTAGTCTTATTCTTGTCCAATTAGGGTTTTTATGCAATCTTGTGCATCCAATAGGTGTGTTTGTGTCATTGGACGAACATTTAGGTCATTTTCGTCCTCCCTAGGCTTATTCTTGTCCAATTAGAGTTTTAAGCAATCTTGTGCATCCAATATGTGGGTTTGTGTCATTGGATGAACGTTTAGGTCATTTTCGTCCTCCCTATTGCTTATTCTTGTCCAATTAGGGTTTTTATGCAATCTTGTGCATCCTATAGGTGTGTTTGTGTCATTGGAGGAACATTTAGGTCATTTTCGTCCTCCCTAGTCTTATTCTTGTCCAATTAGGGTTTTTATGCAATCTTGTGCATCCAATAGGTGTGTTTGTGTCATTGGACGAACATTTAGGTCATTTTCGTCCTCCCTAGGCTTATTTTTGTCCGATTAGGGTTTTTAACCAATCTTGTGCATTCAATAAGTTCATTTGTGTCATTGAATGAACATTTAGGTCATTTTCGTCCTTCTAGTCTTATTCTTGTCCAATTAGGGTTTTTATGCAATCTTGTGCATCCAATAGGTGTGTTTGTGTCATTGGAGGAACATTTAGGTCATTTTCGTCCTCCCTAGTCTTATTCTTGTCCAATTAGGGTTTTTATGCAATCTTGTGCATCCAATAGGTGTGTTTGTGTCATTGGAAGAACATTTAGGTAATTTTCATCCTCCCTAGGCTTATTCTTGTCCGATTAGGGTTTTTAACCAATCTTGTGCATTCAATAAGTTCATTTGTGTCATTGGATGAACATTTAGGTCATTTTCGTCCTCCCTTGTCTTATTCTTGTCCAATTAGGGTTTTAAGCAATCTTGTGCATCCAATATGTGGGTTTGTGTCGTTGGATGAACGTTTAGGTCATTTTCGTCCTCCCTATGCTTATTCTTGTCCAATTAGGGTTTTTATGCAATCTTGTGCATCCAATAGGTGTGTTTGTGTCATTGGAGGAACATTTAGGTCATTTTCGTCCTCCCTAGTCTTATTCTTGTCCAATTAGGGTTTTTATGCAATCTTGTGCATCCAATAGGTGTGTTTGTGTCATTGGACGAACATTTAGGTCATTTTCGTCCTCCCTAGACGTATTCTTATCTAATTAGGGTTTTTAACCAATCTTGTGCATCCAATAGGTGTGTTTGTGTCATTGGAGGAACATTTAGGTCATTTTCGTCCTCCCTAGTCTTATTCTTGTCCAATTAGGGTTTTTATGCAATCTTGTGCATCCAATAGGTGTGTTTGTGACATTGGACGAACATTAAGGTCATTTTCGTCCTCCCTAGGCTTATTCTTGTCCAATTAGGGTTTTTAACCAACCTTGTGCATCCAATAAGTTCATTTGTGTCATTGGTTGAACATTTAGGTCATTTCCGTCCTCCCTAGTCTTATTCTTGTCCAATTAGGGTTTTAAGCAATCTTGTGCATCCAATATGTGTGTTTGTGTCATTGGATGAACATTTAGGTCATTTTCGTCCTCCCTATGCTTATTCTTGTCCAATTAGGGTTTTTAACCAATCCTATGCATCCAATAAGTTCATTTGTGTCATTGGATGAACATTTAGGTCATTTTCGTCCTCCCTAGTCTTATTCTTGTCCAATGAGGGATTTTATGCAATCTTGTGCATCCAATTGGTGTGTTTGTGTCATCGGACGAACATTAAGGTCATTTTCGTCCTCCCTAGGCTTATTCTTGTCCAATTAGGGTTTTTAACCAATCTTGTGCATCCAATAGGTGTGTTTGTGTCATTGGAGGAACATTTAGGTCATTTTCGTCCTCCCTAGTCTTATTCTTGTCCAATTAGGGATTTTATGCAATCTTGTGCATCCAATAGGTGTGTTTGTGTCATTGGACGAACATTTAGGTCATTTTCGTCCACCCTAGGCTTATTCTTGTCCAATTAGGGTTTTTAACCAATCTTGTGCATCCAATAAGTTCATTTGTGTCATTGGACGAACATTTAGGTCATTTTCGTTATCCCTAGGCTTATTCTTGTCCAATTAGGGTTTTGTAACCAATCTTGTGTATCCAATATGTGTGTTTGTGTCATTGGAGGAACATTTAGGTAATTTTCGTCCTCCCTATGCTTATTCTAGTCCAATTAGGGTTTTTAACCAATCTTGTGCATCCAATAAGTTCATTTGTGTCATTGGATGAACATTTAGGTCATTTTCGTCCTCCCTAGTCTTATTCTTGTCCAATTTGGGTTTTAAGCAATCTTGTGCGTCCAATAGGTGTGTTTGTGTCATTGGAGGAACATTTAGGTCATTTTCGTCCTCCCTAGTCTTATTCTTGTCCAATTAGGGTTTTTAACCAATCTTGTGCATACAATAAGTTCATTTGTGTCATTGGAGGAACATTTAGGTCATTTTAGTCCTCCCTAGTCTTATTCTTGTCCAATTAGGGTTTTATGCAATCTTGTGCATCCAATATGTGTGTTTGTGTCATTGGAGGAACATTTAGGTCATTTTCGTCCTCCCTATGATTATTCTTGTCCAATTAGGGTTTTCAACCAATCTTGTGCATCCAATAAGTTCATTTGTGTCATTGGATGAACATTTAGGTGATTTTCATCCTCCCTAGGCTTATTCTTGTCCAATTAGGGTTTTCAACCAATCTTGTGCATCCAATAAGTTCATTTGTGTCATTGGATGAACATTTAGGTCATTTTCGTCCTCCCTAGTCTTATTCTTCTCCAATTAGGGTTTTTAACCAATCTTGTGCATCCAATAAGTTCATTTGTGTCATTGGATGAACAATTTGGTCATTTTCGTCCTCCCTAGTCTTATTCTTGTCCAATTAGGGTTTTAAACAATCTTGTGCATCCAATATGTGTCTTTGTGTCATTGGAGGAGCATTTAGGTCATTTTTGTCCTCCCTATGCTTATTCATGTCCAATTAGGGTTTTTAACCAATCTTGTGCATCAAATAAGTTCATTTGTGTCATTGGATGAACATTTAGGACATTTTCGTCCTCCCTAGGCTTATTCTTGTCCAATTAGTGTTTTTAACCAATCTTGTGCATCCAATAAGTTCATTTGTGTCATTGGACGAACATTTAGGTCATTTTCGTCATCCCTAGGCTTATTCTTGTCCAATTACGGTTTTTAACCAATCTTGTGCATCCAATAGGTGTGTTTGTGTCATTGGAGGAACATTTAGGTCATTTTCGTCCTCCCTAGTCTTATTCTTGTCCAATTAGGGATTTTATGCAATCTTGTGCATCCAATAGGTGTGTTTGTGTCATCGGACGAACATTTAGGTCATTTTCGTCCTCCCTAGGCTTATTCTTGTCCAATTAGTGTTTTTAACCAATCTTGTGCATCCAATAAGTTCATTTGTGTCATTGGACGAACATTTAGGTCATTTTCGTCATCCCTAGGCTTATTCTTGTCCAATTAGGGTTTTTAACCAATCTTGTGCATTCAATATGTGTGTTTGTGTCATTGGATGAACATTTAGGTAATTTTCGTCCTCCCTATGCTTATTCTTGTCCAATTAGGGTTTTTAACCAATCTTGTGCATCCAATAAGTTCATTTGTGTCATTGGATGAACATTTAGGTCATTTTCGTCCTCCCTAATCTTATTCTTGTCCAATTAGGGTTTTTATGCAATCTTGTGCATCCAATAGGTGTGTTTGTGTCATTGGAGGAACATTTAGGTCATTTTCGTCCTCCCTAGTCTTATTCTTGTCCAATTAGGGATTTTATGCAATCTTGTGCATCCAATAGGTGTGTTTGTGTCATTGGACGAACATTTAGGTCATTTTCGTCCTCCCTAGGCTTATTCTTGTCGAATTAGGGTTTTTAACCAATCTTGTGCATCCAATAGGTGTGTTTGTGTCATTGGAGGAACATTTAGGTCATTTTCGTCCTCCCTAGTCTTATTCTTGTCCAATTAGGGTTTTTAACCAATCTTGTGCCTACAATAAGTTCATTTGTGTCATTGGAGGAACATTTAGGTCATTTTCGTCCTCCCTAGTCTTATTCTTGTCCAATTAGGGTTTTTATGCAATCTTGTTCATCCAATAGGTGTGTTTGTGTCATTGGAGGAACATTTAGGTCATTTTCGTCCTCCCTAGTCTTATTCTTGTCCAATTAGGGTTTTTAACCAATCTTGTGCATCCAATAAGTTCATTTGTGTCATTGGATGAACATTTAGGTCATTTTCGTCCTCCCTAGTCTTATTCTTGTCCAATTAGGGTTTTTTATGCAATCTTGTGCATCCAATAGGTGTGTTTGTGTCATTGGAGGAACATTTAGGTCATTTTAATCCTCCCTAGTCTTATTCTTGTCCAATTAGGGTTTTTATGCAATCTTGTGCATCCAATAGGTGTGTTTGTGTCATTGGACGAACATTTAGGTCATTTTCGTCCTCCCTAGGCTTATTCTTGTCCAATTAGGGTTTTTAACCAATCTTGTGCATCCAATAAGTTCATTTGTGTCATTGGATGAACATTTAGGTCATTTTCGTCCTCCCTAGTCTTATTCTTGTCCAATTAGGGTTTTAAGCAATCTTGTGCATCCAATATGTGGGTTTGTGTCATTGGATGAACATTTAGGTCATTTTCGTCCTCCCGAGGCTTATTCTTTTCCAATTAGGGTTTTTAACCAACCTTGTGCATCCAATAAGTTCATTTGTGTCATTGGTGGAACATTTAGGTCATTTACGTCCTCCCTAGTCTTATTCTTGTCCAATTAGGGTTTTTATGCAATCTTGTGCATCCAATAGGTGTGTTTGTGTCATTGGACGAACATTTAGGTCATTTTCGTCCTCCCTAGGCTTATTCTTGTCCAATTAGGGTTTTTAACCAATCTTATGCATCCAATAAGTTCATTTGTGTCATTGGATGAACATTTAGGTCATTTTCGTCATCCCTAGTCTTATTCTTGTCCAATTAGGGTTTTAAGCAATCTTGTGCATCCGATATGTGTGTTTGTGTCATTGGATGAACATTTAGGTCATTTTCGTCCTCCCTATGCTTATTCTTGTCCAATTAGGGTTTTTAACCAATCTTGTGCATCCAATAAGTTCATTTGTGTCATTGGATGAACATTTAGGTCATTTTCGTCCTCCCTAGTCTTATTCTTGTCCAATTAGGGTTTTAAGCAATCTTGTGCATCCAATATGTGGGTTTGTGTCATTGGATGTACGTTTAGGTCATTTTCGTCCTCCCTATGCTTATTCTTGTCCAATTAGGGTTTTTAACCAATCTTGTGCATCCAATAAGTTCATTTGTGTCATTGGATGAACATTTAGGTCATTTTCGTCCTCCCTAGTCTTATTCTTGTCCAATTAGGGTTTTAAGCAATCTTGTGCATCCAATATGTGTGTTTGTGTCATTGGATGAACATTTAGGTTATTTTCGTCCTCCCTATGCTTATTCTTGTCCAATTAGGGTTTTTAACCAATCTTGTGCATACAATAAGTTCATTTGTGTCATTGGATCAACATTTAGGTAATTTTCGTCCTCCCTAATCTTATTCTTGTCCAATTAGGGATTTTATGCAATCTTGTGCATCCAATAGGTGTGTTTGTGTCATTGGAGGAACATTTAGGTCATTTTCGTCCTCCCTAGTCTTATTCTTGTCCAATTGGGGTTTTTATGCAATCTTGTGCATCCAATAGGTGTGTTTGTGTCATTGGACGAACATTTAGGTCATTTTCGTCCTCCCTAGGCTTATTCTTGTCCAATTAGGGTTTTTAACCAATCTTGTGCATCCAACAAGTTCATTTGTGTCATTGGACGAACATTTAGGTCATTTTCGTCATCCCTAGGCTTATTCTTGTCCTATTAGGGTTTTGTAACCAATCTTGTGAATCCAATATGTGTGTTTGTGTCATTGGATGAACATTTAGGTAATTTTCGTCCTCCCTATGCTTATTCTTGTCCAATTAGGGTTTTTAACCAATCTTGTGCATCCAATAAGTTCATTTGTGTCATTGGATGAACATTTAGGTCATTTTCGTCCTCCCTAGCCTTATTCTTGTCCAATTAGGGTTTTTATGCAATCTTGTGCATCCAATAGGTGTGTTTGTGTCATTGGAGGAACATTTAGGTCATTTTCGTCCTCCCTAGTCTTATTCTTGTCCAATTAGGGATTTTATGCAATCTTGTGCATCCAATAGGTGTGTTTGTGTCATTGGACGAACATTTAGGTCATTTTCGTCCTCCCTAGGCTTATTCTTGTCCAATTAGGGTTTTTAACCAATCCTGTGCATCCAATAAGTTCATTTGTGTCATTGGATGAACATTTAGGTCATTTTCGTCCTCCCTAGTCTTATTCTTGTCCAATTAGGGTTTTTATGCAATCTTGTGCATCCAATAGGTGTGTTTGTGTCATTGGAGGAACATTTAGGTAATTTTCGTCCTCCCTATGCTTATTCTTGTCCAATTAGGGTTTTTAACCAATCTTGTGCATCCAATAAGTTCATTTGTGTCATTGGATGAACATTTAGGTCATTTTCGTCCTCCCTAGTCTTATTCTTGTCCAATTAGGGTTTTAAGCAATCTTGTGCGTCCAATATGTGGGTTTGTGTCATTGGATGAACATTTAGGTCATTTTCGTCCTCCCTATGCTTATTCTTGTCCAATTAGGGTTTTTAACCAATCTTGTGAATCCAATAAGTTCATTTGTGTCATTGGATGATTATTTAGGTCATTTTCGTCCTCCCTAGTCTTATTCTTGTCCAATTAGGGTTTTTATGCAATCTTGTGCATCCAATAGGTGTGTTTGTGTCATTGGACGAACATTTAGGTCATTTTCGTCCTCCCTAGGCTTATTCTTGTCCAATGAGGTTTTTAACCAATCATGTGCATACAATAAGTTCATTTGTGTCATTGGATGAACATTTAGGTCATTTTCGTCCTCCCTAGTCTTATTCTTGTTCAATTAGGGTTTTTATGCAATCTTGTGCATCCAATAGGTGTGTTTGTGTCATTGGAGGAACATTTAGGTCATTTTCGTCCTCCCTAGTCTTATTCTTGTCCAATTAGGGATTTTATGCAATCTTGTGCATCCAATAGGTGTGTTTGTGTCATTGGACGAACATTTAGGTCATTTTCGTCCTCCCTAGGCTTATTCTTGTCCAATTAGGGTTTTTAACCAATCTTGTGCATCCAATAAGTTCATTTGTGTCATTGAATGAACATTTAGGTCATTTTTGTCCTCCCTAGTCTTATTCTTGTCTAATTAGGGTTTTTATGCAATCTTGTGCATCCAATACGTTCATTTGTGTCATTGGATGAACATTTAGGTCATTTTCGTCCTCTCTAGTCTTATTCTTCTCCAATTAGGGTTTTTATGCAATCTTGTGCATCCAATAGGTGTGTTTGTGTCATTGGAGGAACATTTAGGTCATTTTCGTCCTCCCTAGTCTTATTCTTGTCCAATTAGGGATTTTATGCAATCTTGTGCATCCAATAGGTGTGTTTGTGTCATTGGACGAACATTTAGGTCATTTTCGTCCTCCCAAGGCTTATTCTTGTCCAATTAGGGTTTTTAACCAATCTTGTGCATCCAATAGGTGTGTTTGTGTCATTGGAGGAACATTTAGGTCATTTTCGTCCTCCCTAGTCTTATTCTTGTCCAATTAGGGATTTTATGCAATCTTGTGCATCCAATAGGTGTGTTTGTGTCATCAGACGAACATTTAGGTCATTTTCGTCCTCCCTAGGCTTATTCTTGTCCAATTAGGGTTTTTAACCAATCTTGTGCATCCAATAGGTGTGTTTGTGTCATTGGAGGAACATTTAGGTCATTTTCGTCCTCCCTAGTCTTATTCTTGTCCAATTAGGGATTTTATGCAATCTTGTGCATCCAATAGGTGTGTTTGTGTCATTGGACGAACATTTAGGTCATTTTCGTCCTCCCTAGGCTTATTCTTGTCCAATTAGGGTTTTTAACCAATCTTGTGCATCCAATAAGTTCATTTGTGTCATTGGACTAACATTTAGGTCATTTTCGTCATCCCTAGGATTATTCTTGTCCAATTAGGGTTTTTAACCAATCGTGTGCATCCAATATGTGTGTTTGTGTCATTGGATGAACATTTAGGTAATTTTCGTCCTCCCTATGCTTATTCTTGTCCAATTAGGGTTTTTAACCAATCTTGTGCATCCAATAAGTTCATTTGTGTCATTGGATGAACATTTAGGTCATTTTCGTCCTCCCTAGTCTTATTCTTGTCCAATTAGGGTTTTAAGCAATCTTGTGCATCCAATATGTGTGTTTGTGTCATTGGATGAACATTTAGGTCATTTTCGTCCTCCCTATGCTTATTCTTGTCCAATTAGGGTTTTTAACCAATCCTATGCATCCAATAAGTTCATTTGTGTCATTGGATGAACATTTAGGTCATTTTCGTCCTCCCTAGTCTTATTCTTGTCCAATGAGGGATTTTATGCAATCTTGTGCATCCAATTGGTGTGTTTGTGTCATCGGACGAACATTAAGGTCATTTTCGTCCTCCCTAGGCTTATTCTTGTCCAATTAGGGTTTTTAACCAATCTTGTGCATCCAATAGGTGTGTTTGTGTCATTGGAGGAACATTTAGGTCATTTTCGTCCTCCCTAGTCTTATTCTTGTCCAATTAGGGATTTTATGCAATCTTGTGCATCCAATAGGTGTGTTTGTGTCATTGGACGAACATTTAGGTCATTTTCGTCCACCCTAGGCTTATTCTTGTCCAATTAGGGTTTTTAACCAATCTTGTGCATCCAATAAGTTCATTTGTGTCATTGGACGAACATTTAGGTCATTTTCGTTATCCCTAGGCTTATTCTTGTCCAATTAGGGTTTTGTAACCAATCTTGTGTATCCAATATGTGTGTTTGTGTCATTGGAGGAACATTTAGGTAATTTTCGTCCTCCCTATGCTTATTCTAGTCCAATTAGGGTTTTTAACCAATCTTGTGCATCCAATAAGTTCATTTGTGTCATTGGATGAACATTTAGGTCATTTTCGTCCTCCCTAGTCTTATTCTTGTCCAATTAGGGTTTTAAGCAATCTTGTGCAACCAATATGTGTGTTTGTGTCATTGGATGAACATTTAGGTCATTTTCGTCCTCCCTATGCTTATTCTTGTCCAATTAGGGTTTTTAACCAATCTTGTGCATACAATAAGTTCATTTGTGTCATTGGATGAACATTTAGGTAATTTTCGTCCTCCCTAGTCTTATTCTTGTCCAATTAGGGATTTTATGCAATCTTGTGCATCCAATAGGTGTGTTTGTGTCATTGGACGAACATTTAGGTTATTTTCGTCCTCCCTAGGCTTATTCTTGTCCAATTAGGGTTTTTAACCAATCTTGTGCATCCAATAGGTGTGTTTGTGTCATTGGAGGAACATTTAGGTCATTTTCGTCCTCCCTAGTCTTATTCTTGTCCAATTAGGGTTTTTAACCAATCTTGTGCATACAATAAGTTCATTTGTGTCATTGGAGGAACATTTAGGTCATTTTAGTCCTCCCTTGTCTTATTCTTTTCCAATTAGGGTTTTATGCAATCTTGTGCATCCAATATGTGTGTTTGTGTCATTGGAGGAACATTTAGGTCATTTTCGTCCTCCCTATGCTTATTCTTGTCCAATTAGGGTTTTCAACCAATCTTGTGCATCCAATAAGTTCATTTGTGTCATTGGATGAACATTTAGGTGATTTTCATCCTCCCTAGGCTTATTCTTGTCCAATTAGGGTTTTCAACCAATCTTGTGCATCCAATAAGTTCATTTGTGTCATTGGATGAACATTTAGGTCATTTTCGTCCTCCCTAGTCTTATTCTTCTCCAATTAGGGTTTTTAACCAATCTTGTGCATCCAATAAGTTCATTTGTGTCATTGGATGAACAATTTGGTCATTTTCGTCCTCCCTAGTCATATTCTTGTCCAATTAGGGTTTTAAACAATCTTGTGCATCCAATATGTGTCTTTGTGTCATTGGAGGAACATTTAGGTCATTTTTGTCCTCCCTATGCTTATTCATGTCCAATTAGGGTTTTTAACCAATCTTGTGCATCAAATAAGTTCATTTGTGTCATTGGATGAACATTTAGGACATTTTCGTCCTCCCTAGGCTTATTCTTGTCCAATTAGTGTTTTTAACCAATCTTGTGCATCCAATAAGTTCATTTGTGTCATTGGACGAACATTTAGGTCATTTTCGTCATCCCTAGGCTTATTCTTGTCCAATTACGGTTTTTAACCAATCTTGTGCATCCAATAGGTGTGTTTGTGTCATTGGAGGAACATTTAGGTCATTTTCGTCCTCCCTAGTCTTATTCTTGTCCAATTAGGGATTTTATGCAATCTTGTGCATCCAATAGGTGTGTTTGTGTCATCGGACGAACATTTAGGTCATTTTCGTCCTCCCTAGGCTTATTCTTGTCCAATTAGTGTTTTTAACCAATCTTGTGCATCCAATAAGTTCATTTGTGTCATTGGACGAACATTTAGGTCATTTTCGTCATCCCTAGGCTTATTCTTGTCCAATTAGGGTTTTTAACCAATCTTGTGCATTCAATATGTGTGTTTGTGTCATTGGATGAACATTTAGGTAATTTTCGTCCTCCCTATGCTTATTCTTGTCCAATTAGGGTTTTTAACCAATCTTGTGCATCCAATAAGTTCATTTGTGTCATTGGATGAACATTTAGGTCATTTTCGTCCTCCCTAATCTTATTCTTGTCCAATTAGGGTTTTTATGCAATCTTGTGCATCCAATAGGTGTGTTTGTGTCATTGAAGGAACATTTAGGTCATTTTCGTCCTCCCTAGTCTTATTCTTGTCCAATTAGGGTTTTTATGCAATCTTGTGCATCCAATAGGTATGTTTGTGTCATTGGACGAACATTTAGGTCATTTTCATCCTCCCTAGACTTATTCTTGTCCAATTAGGGTTTTTAACCAATCTTGTGCATCCAATAAGTTCATTTGTCTCATTGGATGAACATTTAGGTCATTTTCGTCCTCCCTAGGCTTATTCTTGTCCAATTAGGGTTTTCAACCAATCTTGTGCATCCAATAAGTTCATTTGTGTCATTGGATGAACATTTAGGTCATTTTCGTCCTCCCTAGGCGTATTCTTGTCCAATTAGGGTTTTTAACCAATCTTGTGCATCCAATAAGTTCATTTGTGTCATTGGATGAACATTTAGGTCATTTTCGTCCTCCCTAGTCTTATTCTTGTCCAATTAGGGTTTTTATGCAATCTTGTGCATCCAATAGGTGTGTTTCTGTCATTGGAGGAACATTTAGGTCATTTTCGTCCGCCCTAGTCTTATTCTTGTCCAATTAGGGTTTTAAGCAATCTTGTGCATCCAATATGTGTGTTTGTGTCATTGGATGAACATTTAGGTCATTTTCGTCCTCCCTATGCTTATTCTTGTCCAATTAGGGTTTTTAACCAATCCTATGCATCCAATAAGTTCATTTGTGTCATTGGATGAACATTTAGGTCATTTTCGTCCTCCCTAGTCTTATTCTTGTCCAATGAGGGATTTTATGCAATCTTGTGCATCCAATTGGTGTGTTTGTGTCATCGGACGAACATTAAGGTCATTTTCGTCCTCCCTAGGCTTATTCTTGTCCAATTAGGGTTTTTAACCAATCTTGTGCATCCAATAGGTGTGTTTGTGTCATTGGAGGAACATTTAGGTCATTTTCGTCCTCCCTAGTCTTATTCTTGTCCAATTAGGGATTTTATGCAATCTTGTGCATCCAATAGGTGTGTTTGTGTCATTGGACGAACATTTAGGTCATTTTCGTCCACCCTAGGCTTATTCTTGTCCAATTAGGGTTTTTAACCAATCTTGTGCATCCAATAAGTTCATTTGTGTCATTGGACGAACATTTAGGTCATTTTCGTTATCCCTAGGCTTATTCTTGTCCAATTAGGGTTTTGTAACCAATCTTGTGTATCCAATATGTGTGTTTGTGTCATTGGAGGAACATTTAGGTAATTTTCGTCCTCCCTATGCTTATTCTAGTCCAATTAGGGTTTTTAACCAATCTTGTGCATCCAATAAGTTCATTTGTGTCATTGGATGAACATTTAGGTCATTTTCGTCCTCCCTAGTCTTATTCTTGTCCAATTAGGGTTTTAAGCAATCTTGTGCATCCAATATGTGTGTTTGTGTCATTGGATGAACATTTAGGTCATTTTCGTCCTCCCTATGCTTATTCTTGTCCAATTAGGGTTTTTAACCAATCTTGGGCATACAATAAGTTCATTTGTGTCATTGGATGAACATTTAGGTCATTTTCGTCCTCCCTAGTCTTATTCTTGTCCAATTAGGGTTTTTATGCAATCTTGTGCATCCAATAGGCGTGTATGTGTCTTTGGAGGAACATTTAGGTCATTTTCGTCCTCCCTAGTCTTATTCTTGTCCAATTAGGGTTTTTATGCAATCTTGTGCATCCAATAGGTGTGTTTGTGTCATTGGACGAAATTTTAGGTCATTTTCGTCCTCCCTAGGCTTATTCTTGTCCAATTAGGGTTTTTAACCAATCTTGTGCATCCAATAAGTTCATTTGTGTCATTGGATGAACATTTAGGTCATTTTCGTCCTCCCTAGTCTTATTCTTGTCAATTAGGGTTTTTATGCAATCTTGTGCATCCAATAGGTGTGTTTGTGTCATTGGACAAACATTTAGGTCATTTTCGTCCTCCCTAGGCTTATTCTTGTCCAATTAGGGTTTTTAACCAATCTTGTGCATCCAATAAGTTCATTTGTGTCATTAGACGAACATTTAGGTCATTTTCGTCCTCCCTAGGCTTATTCTTTTCGAATTAGGGTTTTTAGCCAATCTTGGGCATCCAATAAGTTCATTTGTGTCATTGGATGAACATTTAGGTCATTTTCGTCCTCCCTAGTCTTATTCTTGTCCAATTAGGGTTTTAAGCAATCTTGTGCATCCAATATGTGTGTTTGTGTCATTGGATGAACATTTAGGTCATTTTCGTCCTCCCTGTGCTTATTCTTGTCCAATTAGGGTTTTTAACCAATCTTGTGCATACAATAAGTTCATTTGTGTCATTGGATGAACATTTAGGTCATTGGATGAACATCCAATAGGTGTGTTTGTGTCATTGGAGGAACATTTAGGTCATTTTCGTCCTCCCTAGTCTTATTCTTGTCCAATTAGGGATTTTATGCAATCTTGTGCATCCAATAGGTGTGTTTGTGTCATTGGACGAACATTTAGGTCATTTTCGTCCTCCCTAGTCTTATTCTTGTCCAATTAGGGTTTTTATGCAATCTTGTGCACCCAATAGGTGTGTTTGTGTCATTGGACGAACATTTAGGCCATTTTCGTCCTCCCTAGGCTTATTCTTGTCCAATTAGGGTTTTAAACCAATCTTGTGCATCCAATAAGTTCATTTGTGTCATTGGATGAACATTTAGGTCATTTTCGTCCTCCCTAGTCTTATTCTTGTCCAATTAGGGTTTTAAGCAATCTTGTGCATCCAATATGTGTGTTTGTGTCATTGGATGAACATTTAGGTCATTTTCGTCCTCCCTTAGCTTATTCTTGTTCAATTAGGGTTTTTAACCAATCTTGTGCATCCAATAAGTTCATTTGTGTCATTGGATGAACATTTAGGTCAGTTTCGTCCTCCCTAGGCTTATTCTTGTCCAATTAGGGTTTTCAACCAATCTTGTGCATCCAATAAGTTCATTTGTGTCATGGGATGAACATTTAGGTCATTTTCGTCCTCCCTAGGCTTATTCTTGTCCAATTAGGGTTTTTAACCAATCTTGTGCATCCAATAAGTTCATTTGTGTCATTGGATGAACATTTAGGTCATTTTCGTCCTCCCTAGGCTTATTCTTGCCCAATAAGGGTTTTCAACCAATCTTGTGCATCCAATAAGTTCATTTGTGTCATTGGATGAACATTTAGGTCATTTTCGTTCTCCCTAGGCTTATTATTGTCCAATTAGGGTTTTTAACCAATCTTGTGCATCCAATAAGTTCATTTGTGTCATTGGATGAACATTTAGGTCATTTTCGTCCTCCCTAGGCTTATTCTTGTCCAATTAGGGTTTTCAACCAATCTTGTGCATCTAATAAGTTCATTTGTGTCATTGGATGAACATTTAGGTCATTTTCGTCCTCCATAGGCTTATTCTTGTCCAATTAGGGTTTTTAACCAATCTTGTGCATCCAATAAGTTCATTTGTGTCATTGGATGAACATTTAGGTCATTTTCGTCCTCCCTAGTCTTATTCTTGTCCAATTAGGGTTTTAAGCAATCTTGTGCATCCAATATGTGTGTTTGTGTCATTGGATGAACATTTAGGTCATTTTCGTCCTTCCTATGCTTATTCTTGTCCAATTAGGGTTTTTAATCAATCTTATGCATCCAATAAGTTCATTTGTGTCATTGGATGAACATTTAGGTCATTTTCGTCCTCCCTAGTCTTATTCTTGTCCAATTAGGGTTTTTATGCAATCTTGTACATCCAATAGGTGTGTTTGTGTCATTGGAGGAACATTTAGGTCATTTTCGTCCTCCCTAGTCTTATTCTTGTCCAATTAAGGTTTTTATGCAATCTTGTGCATCCAATAGGTGTGTTTGTATCATTGGACGAACATTTAGGTCATTTTCGTCCTCCCTAGGCTTATTCTTGTCCAATTAGGGTTTTTAACCAATCTTGTGCATCCAATAAGTTCATTTGTGTCATTGGATGAACATTTAGGTCATTTTCGTCATCCCTAGTCTTATTCTTGTCCAATTAGGGTTTTAAGCAATCTTGTGCGTCCAATATGTGTGTTTGTGTCATTGGATGAACATTTAGGTCATTTTCGTCCTCCCTATGCTTATTCTTGTTCAATTAGGGTTTTTAACCAATCTTTTGCATCCAATAAGTTCATTTGTGTCATTGGATGAACATTTAGGTCATTTACGTCCTCCCTAGGCTTATTCTTGTCCAATTAGGGTTTTAAGCAATCTTGTGCATCCAATATGTGTGTTTGTGTCATTGGATGAACATTTAGGTAATTTTCGTCCTCCCTATGCTTATTCTTGTCCAATTAGGGTTTTTAACCAATCTTGTGCATCCAATAAGTTCATTTGTGTCATTGGATGAACATTTAGGTCATTTTCGTCCTCCCTAGTCTTATTCTTGTCCAATTAGGGTTTTTATGCAATCTTGTGGATCCAATAGGTGTGTTTGTGTCATTGGAGGAACATTTAGGTCATTTTCGTCCTCCCTAGTCTTATTCTTGTCCAATTAGGGATTTTATGCAATCTTGTGCATCCAATAGGTGTGTTTGTGTCATTGGACGAACATTTAGGTCATTTTCGTCCTCCCTAGACTTATTCTTATCCAATTAGGGGTTTTAACCAATCTTGTGCATCCAATAGGTGTGTTTGTGTCATTGGAGGAACATTTAGGTCATTTTCGTCCTCCCTAGTCTTATTCTTGTCCAATTAGGGATTTTATGCAATCTTGTGCATCCAATAGGTGTGTTTGTGTCATTGGACGAACATTTAGGTCATTTTTGTCCTCCCTAGGCTTATTCTTGTCCAATTAGGGTTTTTAACCAATCTTGTGCATCCAATAGGTGTGTTTGTGTCATTGGAGGAACATTTAGGTCATTTTCGTCCTCCCTTGTCTTATTCTTGTCCAACTAGGGATTTTATGCAATCTTGTGCATCCAATAGGTGTGTTTGTGTCATTGGACGAACATTTAGGTCATTTCCGTCATCACTAGGCTTATTCTTGTCCAATTAGGGTTTTTAACCAATCGTGTGCATCCAATATGTGTGTTTGTGTCATTGGATGAACATTTAGGTAATTTTCGTCCTCCATATGCTTATTCTTGTCCAATTAGGGTTTTTAACCAATCTTGTGCATCCAATAAGTTCATTTGTGTCATTGGATGAACATTTAGGTCATTTTCGTCCTCCCTAGTCTTATTCTTGTCCAATTAGGGTTTTAAGCAATCTTGTGCATCCAATATGTGTGTTTGTGTCATTGGATGAACATTTAGGTCATTTTCGTCCTCCCTATGCTTATTCTTGTCCAATTAGGGTTTTTAACCAATCCTATGCATCCAATAAGTTCATTTGTGTCATTGGATGAACATTTAGGTCATTTTCGTCCTCCCTAGTCTTATTCTTGTCCAATGAGGGATTTTATGCAATCTTGTGCATCCAATTGGTGTGTTTGTGTCATCGGACGAACATTAAGGTCATTTTCGTCCTCCCTAGGCTTATTCTTGTCCAATTAGGGTTTTTAACCAATCTTGTGCATCCAATAGGTGTGTTTGTGTCATTGGAGGAACATTTAGGTCATTTTCGTCGTCCCTAGTCTTATTCTTGTCCAATTAGGGATTTTATGCAATCTTGTGCATCCAATAGGTGTGTTTGTGTCATTGGACGAACATTTAGGTCATTTTCGTCCACCCTAGGCTTATTCTTGTCCAATTAGGGTTTTTAACCAATCTTGTGCATCCAATAAGTTCATTTGTGTCATTGGACGAACATTTAGGTCATTTTCGTTATCCCTAGGCTTATTCTTGTCCAATTAGGGTTTTGTAACCAATCTTGTGTATCCAATATGTGTGTTTGTGTCATTGGAGGAACATTTAGGTAATTTTCGTCCTCCCTATGCTTATTCTAGTCCAATTAGGGTTTTTAACCAATCTTGTGCATCCAATAAGTTCATTTGTGTCATTGGATGAACATTTAGGTCATTTTCGTCCTCCCTAGTCTTATTCTTGTCCAATTAGGGTTTTAAGCAATCTTGTGCATCCAATATGTGTGTTTGTGTCATTGGATGAACATTTAGGTCATTTTCGTCCTCCCTATGCTTATTCTTGTCCAATTAGGGTTTTTAACCAATCTTGGGCATACAATAAGTTCATTTGTGTCATTGGATGAACATTTAGGTCATTTTCGTCCTCCCTAGTCTTATTCTTGTCCAATTAGGGTTTTTATGCAATCTTGTGCATCCAATAGGCGTGTATGTGTCTTTGGAGGAACATTTAGGTCATTTTCGTCCTCCCTAGTCTTATTCTTGTCCAATTAGGGTTTTTATGCAATCTTGTGCATCCAATAGGTGTGTTTGTGTCATTGGACGAAATTTTAGGTCATTTTCGTCCTCCCTAGGCTTATTCTTGTCCAATTAGGGTTTTTAACCAATCTTGTGCATCCAATAAGTTCATTTGTGTCATTGGATGAACATTTAGGTCATTTTCGTCCTCCCTAGTCTTATTCTTGTCCAATTAGGGTTTTAAGCAATCTTGTGCATCCAATATGTGTGTTTGTGTCATTGGATGAATATTTAGGTCATTTTCGTCCTCCTTATGCTTATTCTTGACCAATTAGGGTTTTTAACCAATTTTGTGCATCCAATAAGTTCATTTGTGTCATTGGATGAACATTTAGGTCATTTTCGTCCTCCCTAGTCTTATTCTTGTCCAATTAGGGTTTTTATGCAATCTTGTGCATCCAATAGGTGTGTTTGTGTCATTGGAGGAACATTTAGGTCATTTTCGTCCTCCCTAGTCTTATTCTTGTCCAATTAGGGATTTTATGCAATCTTGTGCATCCAATAGGTGTGTTTGTGTCATTGGAGGAACATTTAGGTCATTTTCGTCCTCCCTGGGCTTATTCTTGTCCAATTAGGGTTTTTATGCAATCTTGTGCATCCAATAGGTGTGTTTGTGTCATTGGTGGAACATTTAGGTCATTTTCGTACTCCCTAGGCTTATTCTTGCCCAATTAGGGTTTTTAACCAATCTTGTGCATCCAATAAGTTCATTTGTGTCATTGGATGAACATTTAGGTCATTTTCGTCCTCCCTAGTCTTATTCTTGTCCAATTAGGGTTTTAAGCAATCTTGTGCATCCAATATGTGTGTTTGTGTCATTGGCTGAACATTTAGGTCATTTTCGTCCTCCCTATGCTTATTCTTGTCCAATTATGGTTTTTAACCAATCTTCTGCATCCAATAAGTTAATTTGTGTCATTGGATGAACATTTAGGTCATTTTCGTCCTCCCTAGGCTTATTCTTGTCCAATTAGGGTTTTTAACCAATCTTGTGCATCCAATAGGTTCATTTGAGTCATTGGATGAACATTTAGGTCATTTTCGTCCTCCTTATGCTTATTCTTGTCCAATTAGGGTTTTTAACCAATCTTGTGTATTTAATAAGTTCAGTTGTGTCATTGGATGAACATTTAGGTCATTTTTGTCTTCCCTAGGCTTATTCTTGTGCAATTAGGGTTTTTATGCAATCTTGTGCATCCAATAGGTGTGTTTGTGTCATTGGACGAACATTTAGGTCATTTTCGTCCTCCCTAGGCTTATTCTTGTCCAATTAGGGTTTTTATGCAATCTTGTGCATCCAATAGGTGTGTTTGTGTCATTGGACGAACATTTAGGTCATTTTCGTCCTCCCTAGGCTTATTCTTGTCCAATTAGGGTTTTTAACCAACCTTGTGCATCCAATAAGTTCATTTGTGTCATTGGTTGAACATTTAGGTCATTTTCATCCGCCCTAGGCTTATTCTTGTCCAATTAGGGTTTTTAACCAATCTTGTGCATCCAATATGCGTGTTTGTGTCATTGGATGAACATTTAGGTCATTTTCGTCCTCCCTAGGCTTATTCTTGTCCAATTAGGGTTTTTAACCAATCTTGTGCATCCAATAGGTGTGTTTGTGTCATTGGAGGAACATTTAGGTCATTTTCGTCCTCCCTAGGCTTATTCTTGTCCAATTAGGGTTTTTAAACAATCTTGTGCATCCAATAGGTGTGTTTGTGTCATTGGAGGAACATTTAGGTCATTTTCGTCCTCCCTAGTCTTATTCTTGTCCAATTAGGGATTTTATGCAATCTTGTGCATCCAATAGGTGTGTTTGTGTCATTGGACGAACATTTAGGTCATTTTCGTCCTCCCTAGACTTATTCTTATCCAATTAGGGGTTTTAACCAATCTTGTGCATCCAATAGGTGTGTTTGTGTCATTGGAGGAACATTTAGGTCATTTTCGTCCTCCCTAGTCTTATTCTTGTCCAATTAGGGATTTTATGCAATCTTGTGCATCCAATAGGTGTGTTTGTGTCATTGGACGAACATTTAGGTCATTTTCGTCCTCTCTAGGCTTATTCTTGTCCAATTAGGGTTTTTAACCAATCTTGTGCATCCAATAGGTGTGTTTGTGTCATTGGAGGAACATTTAGGTCATTTTCGTCCTCCCTAGTCTTATTCTTGTCCAATTAGGGATTTTATGCAATCTTGTGCATCCAATAGGTGTGTTTGTGTCATTGGACGAACATTTAGGTAATTTTCGTCCTCCCTATGCTTATTCTTGTCCAATTAGGGTTTTTAACCAATCTTGTGCATCCAATAAGTTCATTTGTGTCATTGGATGAACATTTAGGTCATTTTCGTCCTCCCTAGTCTTATTCTTGTCCAATTGGGGTTTTTATGCAATCTTGTGCATCCAATAGGTGTGTTTGTGTCATTGGAGGAACATTTAGGTCATTTTCGTCCTCCCTAGTCTTATTCTTGTCCAATTAGGGATTTTATGCAATCTTGTGCATCCAATAGGTGTGTTTGTGTCACTGGACATACATTTAGGTCATTTTCGTCCTCCCTAGGCTTATTCTTGTCCAATTAGGGTTTTTAACCAACCTTGTGCATCCAATAAGTTCATTTGTGTCATTGGTTGAACATTTAGGTCATTTTCGTCCTCCCTAGGCTTATTCTTGTCCAATTAGGGTTTTTAACCAACCTTGTGTATCCAATAAGTTCGTTTGTGTCATTGGTGGAACATTTAGGTCATTTACGTCCTCCCTAGTCTTATTCTTGTCCAATTAGGGTTTTTATGCAATCTTGTGCATCCAATAGGTGTGTTTGTGTCATTGGACGAACATTTAGGTCGTTTTCGTCATCCCTAGGCTTATTCTTGTCCAATTAGGGTTTTTAACCAATCTTGTTCATCCAATAAGTTCATTTGTGTTATTGGATGAACATTTAGGTCATTTTTTTCCTCCCTAGGCTTATTCTTGTCCAATTAGGGTTTTTAACCAATCTTGTGCATCCAATAAGTTCATTTGTGTCATTGGATGAACATTTAGGTCAATTTCGTCCTCCCTAGTCTTATTCTTGTCCAATTAGGGTTTTAAGCAATCTTGTGCATCCAATATGTGTGTTTGTGTCATTGGATGAACATTTAGGTCATTTTCGTCCTCCCTATGCTTATTCTTGTCCAATTAGGGTTTTTAACCAATCTTGTGCATACAATAAGTTCATTTGTGTCATTGGATGAACATTTAGGTCATTTGTGTCCTCCCTAGTCTTATTCTTGTCCAATTAGGGATTTTATGCAATCTTGTGCATCCAATAGGTGTGTTTGTGTCATTGGACGAACATTTAGGTCATTTTCGTCCTCCCTAGACTTATTCTTGTTCAATTAGGGTTTTTAACCAATCTTGTGCATCCAATAGGTGGGTTTGTGTCATTGGACGAACATTTAGGTCATTTTCGTCTTCCCTAGGCTTATTCTTGTCCAATTAGGGTTTTCAACCAATCTTGTGCATCCAATAAGTTCATTTGTGTCATTGGATGAACATTTAGGTCATTTTCGTCCTCCCTAGTCTTATTCTTGTCCAATTAGGGTTTTAAGCAATCTTGTGCATCCAATATGTGTGTTTGTGTCATTGGACGAACATTTAGGTCATTTTCGTCCTCCCTATGCTTATTCTTGTCCAATTAGGGTTTTTAACCAATCTTGTGCATACAATAAGTTCATTTGTGTCATTGGATGAACATTTAGGTCATTTGCGTCCTCCCTAGTCTTATTCTTGTCCAATTAGGGATTTTATGCAATCTTGTGCATCCAATAGGTGTGTTTGTGTCATTGGACGAACATTTAGGTCATTTTCGTCCTCCCTAGACTTATTCTTGTTCAATTAGGGTTTTTAACCAATCTTGTGCATCCAATAGGTGTGTTTGTGTCATTGGAGGAACATTTAGGTCATTTTCGTCCTCCCTAGTCTTATTCTTGTCCAATTAGGGTTTTAAGCAATCTTGTGCATCCAATATGTGTGTTTGTGTCATTGGAGGAACATTTAGGTCATTTTCGTCCTCCCTATGCTTATTCTTGTCCAATTAGGGTTTTCAACCAATCTTGTGCATCCAATAAGTTCATTTGTGTCATTGGATGAACATTTAGGTGATTTTCATCCTCCCTAGGCTTATTCTTGTCCAATTAGGGTTTTCAACCAATCTTGTGCATCCAATAAGTTCATTTGTGTCATTGGATGAACATTTAGGTCATTTTCGTCCTCCCTAGTCTTATTCTTCTCCAATTAGGGTTTTTAACCAATCTTGTGCATCCAATAAGTTCATTTGTGTCATTGGATGAACAATTTGGTCATTTTCGTCCTCCCTAGTCTTATTCTTGTCCAATTAGGGTTTTAAACAATCTTGTGCATCCAATATGTGTCTTTGTGTCATTGGAGGAACATTTAGGTCATTTTTGTCCTCCCTATGCTTATTCATGTCCAATTAGGGTTTTTAACCAATCTTGTGCATCAAATAAGTTCATTTGTGTCATTGGATGAACATTTAGGACATTTTCGTCCTCCCTAGGCTTATTCTTGTCCAATTAGTGTTTTTAACCAATCTTGTGCATCCAATAAGTTCATTTGTGTCATTGGACGAACATTTAGGTCATTTTCGTCATCCCTAGGCTTATTCTTGTCCAATTACGGTTTTTAACCAATCTTGTGCATCCAATAGGTGTGTTTGTGTCATTGGAGGAACATTTAGGTCATTTTCGTCCTCCCTAGTCTTATTCTTGTCCAATTAGGGATTTTATGCAATCTTGTGCATCCAATAGGTGTGTTTGTGTCATCGGACGAACATTTAGGTCATTTTCGTCCTCCCTAGGCTTATTCTTGTCCAATTAGTGTTTTTAACCAATCTTGTGCATCCAATAAGTTCATTTGTGTCATTGGACGAACATTTAGGTCATTTTCGTCATCCCTAGGCTTATTCTTGTCCAATTAAGGTTTTTAACCAATCTTGTGCATTCAATATGTGTGTTTGTGTCATTGGATGAAGATTTAGGTAATTTTCGTCCTCCCTATGCTTATTCTTGTCCAATTAGGGTTTTTAACCAATCTTGTGCATCCAATAAGTTCATTTGTGTCATTGGATGAACATTTAGGTCATTTTCGTCCTCCCTAGTCTTATTCTTGTCCAATTAAGGTTTTAAGCAATCTTGTGCATCCAATATGTGTGTTTGTGTCATTGGATGAACATTTAGGTCATTTTCGTCCTCCCTATGCTTATTCTTGTCCAATTAGGGTTTTTAACCAATCTTGTGCATACAATAAGTTCATTTGTGTCATTGGATGAACATTTAGGTAATTTTCTTCCTCCATAGTCTTATTCTTGTCCAATTAGGGATTTAAAGCAATCTTGTGCATCCAATAGGTGTGTTTGTGTCATTGGACAAACATTTAGGTCATTTTCGTCCTCCCTTGGCTTATTCTTGTCCAATTAGGGTTTTTAACCAATCTTGTGCATCCAATAGGTGTGTTTGTGTCATTGGAGGAACATTTAGGTCATTTTCGTCCTCCCTATTCTTATTCTTGTCCAATTAGGGATTTTATGCAATCTTGTGCATCCAATAGGTGTGGTTGTGTCATCGGACGAACATTTAGGTCATTTTCGTCCTCCCTAGGCTTATTCTTGTCCAATTAGTGTTTTTAACCAATCTTGTGCATCCAATAAGTTCATTTGTGTCATTGGACGAACATTTAGGTCATTTTCGTCATCCCTAGGCTTATTCTTGTCCAATTAGGGTTTTTAACCAATCTTGTGCATTCAATATGTGTGTTTGTTTCATTGGATGAACATTTAGGTAATTTTCGTCCTCCCTATGCTTATTCTTGTCCAATTAGGGTTTTTAACCAATCTTGTGCATCCAATAAGTTCATTGGTGTCATTGGATGAACATTTAGGTCATTTTCGTCCTCCCTAGTCTTATTCTTGTCCAATTAGGGTTTTAAGCAATCTTGTGCATCCAATATGTGTGTTTGTGTCATTGGATGAACATTTAGGTCATTTTCGTCCTCCCTATGCTTATTCTTGTCCAATTAGGGTTTTTAACCAATCTTGTGCATACAATAAGTTCATTTGTGTCATTGGATGAACATTTAGGTAATTTTCGTCCTCCCTAGTCTTATTCTTGTCCAATTAGGGATTTTATGCAATCTTGTGCATCCAATAGGTGTGTTTGTGTCATTGGACGAACATTTAGGTCATTTTCGTCCTCCCTAGGCTTATTCTTGTCCAATTAGGGTTTTTAACCAATCTTGTGCATCCAATAGGTGTGTTTGTGTCATTGGAGGAACATTTAGGTCATTTTCGTCCTCCCTAGTCTTATTCTTGTCCAATTAGGGATTTTGTGCAATCTTGTGCATCCAATAGGTGTGTTTGTGTCATTGGACGAACATTTAGGTCATTTTCGTCCTCCCTAGGCTTATTCTTGTCCAATTAGGGTTTTTAACCAATCTTGTGCATCCAATAGGTGTGTTTGTGTCATTGGAGGAACATTTAGGTCATTTTCGTCCTCCCTAGTCTTATTCTTGTCCAATTAGGGATTTTATGCAATCTTGTGCATCCAATAGGTGTGTTTGTGTCATTGGACGAACATTTTGGTCATTTTCGTCCTGCCTAGGCTTATTCTTGTCCAATTAGGGTTTTTAACCAATCTTGTGCATCCAATAAGTTCATTTGTGTCATTGGACGAACATTTAGGTCATTTTCGTCATCCCTAGGCTTATTCTTGTCCAATTAGGGTTTTGTAACCAATCTTGTGTATCCAATATGTGTGTTTGTGTCATTGGATGGACATTTAGGTAATTTTCGTCCTCCCTATGCTTATTCTTGTCCAATTAGGGTTTTTAACCAATCTTGTGCATCCAATAAGTTCATTTGTGTCATTGGATGAACATTTAGGTCATTTTCGTCCTCCCTAGTCTTATTTTTGTCCAATTAGGGTTTTAAGCAATCTTGTGCATCCAATAGGTGTGTTTGTGTCATTGGAGGAACATTTAGGTCATTTTCGTCCTCCCTAGTCTTATTCTTGTCCAATTAGGGATTTTATGCAATCTTGTGCATCCAATAGGTGTGTTTGTGTCATTGGACGAACATTTAGGTCATTTTCGTCCTCCCTAGGCCTATTCTTGTCCAATTAGGGTTTTTAGCATTCTTGTGCATCCAATATGTGTGTTTGTGTCATTGGATGAACATTTAGGTCATTTTCGTCCTCCCTATGCTTATTCTTGTCCAATTAGGGTTTTTAACCAAACTTGTGCATACAATAAGTTCATTTGTGTCATTGGATGAACATTTATGTCATTTTCGTCCTCCCTAGTCTTATTCTTGTCCAATTAGGGATTTTATGCAATCTTGTGCATCCAATAGGTGTGTTTGTGTCATTGGACGAACATTTAGGTCATTTTCGTCCTCCCTAGGCTTATTCTTGTCCAATTAGGGTTTTTAACCAATCTTGTGCATCCAATAGGTGTGTTTGTGTCGTTGGAGGAACATTTAGGTCATTTTCGTCCTCGCTATGCTTATTCTTGTCCAATTAGGGTTTTTAACCAATCTTGTGCATACAATAAGTTCATTTGTGTCATTGGATGAACATTTTGGTAATTTTCGTCCTCCCTAGTCTTATTCATGTCCAATTAGGGATTTTATGCAATCTTGTGCATCCAATAGGTGTGTTTGTGTCATTGGACGAACATTTAGGTCATTTTCGTCCTCCCTAGGCTTATTCTTGTCAAATTAGGGTTTTTAACCAATCTTTTGCATACAATAAGTTCATTTGTGTCATTGGATGAACATTTAGGTCATTTTCGTCCTCCCTAGTCTTATTCTTGTCCAATTAGGGATTTTATGCAATCTTGTGCATCCAATAGGTGTGTTTGTGTCATTGGACGAACATTTAGGTCATTTTCGTCCTCCCTAGGCTTATTCTTGTCCAATTAGGGTTTTTAACCAATCTTGTGCATCCAGTAGGTGTGTTTGTGTCATTGGAGGAACATTTAGGTCATTTTCGTCCTCCCTAGTCTTATTCTTGTCCAATTAGGGATTTTATGCAATCTTGTGCATCCAATAGGTGTGTTTGCGTCATTGGAGGAACATTTAGGTCATTTTCGTCCTCCCTAGGCTTATTCTTGTCCAATTAGTGTTTTTAACCAATCTTGTGCATCCAATAAGTTCATTTGTGTCATTGGACGAACATTTAGGTCATTTTCGTCCTCCCTAGGCTTATTCTTGTCCATATAGGGTTTTTAACCAATCTTGTGCATCCAATATGTATGTTTGTTTCATTGGATGAACATTTAGGTAATTTTCGTCCTCCCTATGCTTATTCTGGTCCAATTAGGGTTTTTAACCAATCTTGTGCATCCAATAAGTTCATTTGTGTCATTGGATGAACATTTAGGTCATTTTCGTCCTCCCTATTCTTATTCTTGTCCAATTATGGTTTTAAGCAATCTTGTGCATCCAATATGTGTGTTTGTGTCATTGGATGAACATTTAGGTCATTTTCGTCCTCCCTATGCTTATTCTTGTCCAATTAGGGTTTTTAACCAATCTTGTGCATACAATAAGTTCATTTGTGTCATTGGATGAACATTTAGGTAATTTTAGTCCTCCCTAGTCTTATTCTTGTCCAATTAGGGATTTTATGCAATCTTGTGCATTCAATAGGTGTGTTTGTGTCATTGGACGAACATTTAGGTCATTTTCGTCCTCCCTAGACTTATTCTTGTCCAATTAGGGTTTTTAACCAATCTTTTGCATACAATAAGTTCATTTGTGTCATTGGACGAACATTTAGGTCATTTTCGTCCTCCCTAGTCTTATTCTTGTCCAATTAGGGATTTTATGCAATCTTGTGCATCCAATAGGTGTGTTTGTGTCATTGGACGAACATTTAGGTCATTTTCGTCCTCCCTAGGCTTATTCTTGTCCAATTAGGGGTTTTAACCAATCTTGTACATCCAATAGGTGTGTTTGTGTCATTGGAGGAACATTTAGGTCATTTTCGTCCTCCCTAGTCTTATTCTTGTCCAATTAGGGATTTTATGCAATCATGTGCATCCAATAGGTGTGTTTGTGTCATTGGACGAACATTTAGGTCATTTTCGTCCTCCCTAGGCTTATTCTTGTCCAATTAGTGTTTTTAACCAATCTTGTGCATCCAATAAGTTCATTTGTGTCATTGGACTAACATTTAGGTCATTTTCGTCATCCCTAGGCTTATTCTTGTCCAATTAGGGTTTTTAACCAATCTTGTGCATCCAATATGTGTGTTTGTTTCATTGGATGAACATTTAGGTAATTTTAGTCCTCCCTATGCTTATTCTTGTCCAATTAGGGTTTTTAACCAATCTTGTGCATCCAATAAGTTCATTTGTGTCATTGGTTGAACATTTAGGTCATTTTCGTCATCCCTAGTCTTATTCTTGTCCAATTAGGGTTTTAAGCAATCTTGTGCATCCAATATGTGTGTTTGTGTCATTGGATGAACATTTAGGTAATTTTCGTCCTCCCTAGTCTTATTCTTGTCCAATTAGGGATTTTATGCAATCTTGTGCATCCAATAGGTGTGTTTGTGTCATTGGACGAACATTTAGGTCATTTTCGTCCTCCCTAGGCTTATTCTAGTCCAATTAGGGTTTTTAACCAATCTTGTGCATCCAATAGGTGTGTTTGTGTCATTGGAGGAACATTTAGGTCATTTTCGTCCTACCTAGACTTATTCTTGTCCAATTAGGGATTTTATGCAATCTTGTGCATCCAATAGGTGTGTTTGTGTCATTGGACGAACATTTAGGTCATTTTCGTCCTTCCTAGGCTTATTCTTGTCCAATTAGGGTTTTTAACCAATCTTGTGCATCCAATAGGTGTGTTTGTGTCATTGGACGAACATTTAGGTCATTTTCGTCCTCCCTAGTCTTATTCTTGTCCAATTAGGGATTTTGTGCAATCTTGTGCATCCAATAGGTGTGTTTGTGTCATTGGACGAACATTTAGGTCATTTTCGTCCTCCCTAGGCTTATTCTTGTCCAATTAGGGTTTTTAACCAATCTTGTGCATCCAATAGGTGTGTTTGTGTCATTGGAGGAACATTTAGGTCATTTTCGTCCTACCTAGACTTATTCTTGTCCAATTAGGGATTTTATGCAATCTTGTGCATCCAATAGGTGTGTTTGTGTCATTGGACGAACATTTAGGTCATTTTCGTCCTCCCTAGGCTTATTCTTGTCCAATTAGGGTTTTTAACCAATCTTGTGCATCCAATAGGTGTGTTTGTGTCATTGGACGAACATTTAGGTCATTTTCGTCCTCCCTAGTCTTATTCTTGTCCAATTAGGGATTTTGTGCAATCTTGTGCATCCAATAGGTGTGTTTGTGTCATTGGACGAACATTTAGGTCATTTTCGTCCTCCCTAGGCTTATTCTTGTCCAATTAGGGTTTTTAACCAATCTTGTGCATCCAATAGGTGTGTTTGTGTCATTGGAGGAACATTTCGGTCATTTTCGTCCTCCCTTGTCTTATTCTTGTCCAATTAGGGATTTTATGCAATCTTGTGCATCCAATAGGTGTGTTTGGGTCATTGGACGAACATTTAGGTCATTTCCGTCATCACTAGGCTTATTCTTGTCCAATTAGGGTTTTTAACCAATCGTGTGCATCCAATATGTGTGTTTGTGTCATTGGATGAACATTTAGGTAATTTTCGTCCTCCCTATGCTTATTCTTGTCCAATTAGTGTTTTTAACCAATCTTGTGCATCCAATAAGTTCATTTGTGTCATTGGACGAACATTTAGGTCATTTTCGTCATCCCTAGGCTTATTCTTGTCCAATTAGGGTTTTTAACCAATCTTGTGCATTCAATAAGTGTGTTTGTGTCATTGGATGAACATTTAGGTAATTTTCGTCCTCCATATGCTTATTCTTGTCCAATTAGGGTTTTTAACCAATCTTGTGCATACAATAAGTTCATTTGTGTCATTGGATGAACATTTAGGTAATTTTCGTCCTCCATAGTCTTATTCTTGTCCAATTAGGGATTTTATGCAATCTTGTGCATCCAATAGGTGTGTTTGTGTCATTGGACGAACATTTAGGTCATTTTCGTCCTCCCTAGTCTTATTCTTGTCCAATTAGGGTTTTTATGCAATCTTGTGCATCCAATAGGTGTGTTTGTGTCATTGGAGGAACATTTAGGTCATTTTCGTCCTCCCTATTCTTATTCTTGTCCAATTAGGGATTTTATGCAATCTTGTGCATCCAATAGGTGTATTTGTGTCATCGGACGAACATTTAGGTCATTTTCGTCCTCCCTAGGCTTATTCTTGTCCAATTAGTGTTTTTAACCAATCTTGTGCATCCAATAAGTTCATTTGTGTCATTGGACGAACATTTATGTCATTTTCGTCATCCTTAGGCTTATTCTTGTCCAATTAGGGTTTTGAACCAATCTTGTGCATTCAATATGTGTGTTTGTGTCATTGGATGAACATTTAGGTAATTTTCGTCCTCCCTATGCTTATTCTTGTCCAATTAGGGTTTTTAACCAATCTTGTGCATCCAATAAGTTCATTGGTGTCATTGGATGAACATTTAGGTCATTTTCGTCCTCCCTAGTCTTATTCTTGTCCAATTAGGGTTTTAAGCAATCTTGTGCATCCAATATGTGTGTTTGTGTCATTGGATGAACATTTAGGTCATTTTCGTCCTCCCTATGCTTATTCTTGTCCAATTAGGGTTTTTAACCAATCTTGTGCATACAATAAGTTCATTTGTGTCATTGGATGAACATTTAGGTAATTTTCGTCCTCCCTAGTCTTATTCTTGTCCAATTAGGGATTTTATGCAATCTTGTGCATCCAATAGGTGTGTTTGTGTCATTGGACGAACATTTAGGTCATTTTCGTCCTCCCTAGGCTTATTCTTGTCCAATTAGGGTTTTTAACCAATCTTGTGCATCCAATAGGTGTGTTTGTGTCATTGGAGGAACATTTAGGTCATTTTCGTCCTCCCTAGTCTTATTCTTGTCCAATTAGGGATTTTGTGCAATCTTGTGCATCCAATAGGTGTGTTTGTGTCATTGGACGAACATTTAGGTCATTTTCGTCCTCCCTAGGCTTATTCTTGTCCAATTAGGGTTTTTAACCAATCTTGTGCATCCAATAGGTGTGTTTGTGTCATTGGAGGAACATTTAGGTCATTTTCGTCCTCCCTAGTATTATTCTTGTCCAATTAGGGATTTTATGCAATCTTGTGCATCCAATAGGTGTGTTTGTGTCATTGGACGAACATTTAGGTCATTTCCGTCATCACTAGGCTTATTCTTGTCCAATTAGGGTTTTTAACCAATCGTGTGCATCCAATATGTGTGTTTGTGTCATTGGATGAACATTTAGGTAATTTTCGTCCTCCCTATGCTTATTCTTGTCCAATTAGTGTTTTTAACCAATCTTGTGCATCCAATAAGTTCATTTGTGTCATTGGACGAACATTTAGGTCATTTTCGTCATCCCTAGGCTTATTCTTGTCCAATTAGGGTTTTTAACCAATCTTGTGCATTCAATATGTGTGTTTGTTTCATTGGATGAACATTTAGGTAATTTTCGTCCTCCCTATGCTTATTCTTGTCCAATTAGGGTTTTTAACCAATCTTGTGCATCCAATAAGTTCATTGGTGTCATTGGATGAACATTTAGGTCATTTTCGTCCTCCCTAGTCTTATTCTTGTCCAATTAGGGTTTTAAGCAATCTTGTGCATCCAATATGTGTGTTTGTGTCATTGGATGAACATTTAGGTCATTTTCGTCCTCCCTATGCTTATTCTTGTCCAATTAGGGTTTTTAACCAATCTTGTGCATCCAATAAGTTCATTTGTGTCATTGGATGAACATTTAGGTCATTTTCGTCCTCCCTAGTCTTATTCTTGTCCAATTAGGGTTTTTATGCAATCTTATGCCTCCAATAGGTGTGTTTGTGTCATTGTAGGAACATTTAGGTCATTTTCGTACTCCCTAGTTTTATTCTTGTCCAATTAGGGTTTTTATGCAATCTTGTGCATCCAATAGGTGTGTTTGTGTCATTGGACGAACATTTAGGTCATTTTGGTCCTCCCTAGGCTTATTCTTGTCCAATTAGGGTTTTTAACCAACCTTGTGCATCCAATAAGTTCATTTGTGTCATTGGATGAACATTTAGGTCATTTTCGTCATCCCTAGTCTTATTCTTGTCCTTTTAGGGTTTTAAGCAATCTGGTGCATCCAATATGTGTGTTTGTGTCATTGGATGAACATTTAGGTTATTTTCGTCCTCCCTAGGCTTGTTCTTGTCCAATTAGGGTTTTTAACCAATCTTGTGCATCCTGTAGGTGTGTTTGTGTAATTGGACGAACATTTAGGTCATTTTCGTCCACCCTAGGCTTATTCTTGTCCAATTAGGGTTTTTATGCAATCCTTTGCATCCAATAGGTGTGTTTGTGTCATTGGAGGAACATTTAGGTCATTTTCGTCCTCCCTAGTCTTATTCTTGTCGAATTAGGGTTTTTATACAATCTTGTGCATCCAATAGGTGTGTTTGTGTCATTGGATGAACATTTAGGTCATTTTCGTCCTCCCTAGGCTTATTCTTGTCCAATTAGGGTTTTTAACCAATCTTGTGCATCCAATAAGTTCATTTGTGTCATTGGATGAACATTTAGGTCATTTTCGTCCTCCCTAGTCTTATTCTTGTCCAATTAGGGTTTTAAGCAATCTTGTGCTTCCAATATGTGTGTTTGTGTCATTGGATGAACATTTAGGTCATTTTCGTTCTCCCTATGCTTATTCATGTCCAATTAGGGTTTTTAACCAATCTTGTGCATACAATAAGTTCATTTGTGTCATTGGATGAACATTTAGGTCATTTTCGTCCTCCCTTGTCTTATCCTTGTCCAATTATGGTTTTTATGCAATCTTGTGCATCCAATTGGTGTGTTTGTGTCATTGGAGGAACATTTAGGTCATTTTCGTGCTCCCTAGGCTTATTCTTGTCCAATTAGGGTTTTCAACCAATCTTGTGCATCCAATAAGTTCATTTGTGTCATTGGATGAACATTTAGGTCATTTTCGTCCTCCCTAGGCTTATTCTTGTCCAATTATGGTTTTCAACCAATCTTGTGCATCCAATAAGTTCATTTGTGTCATTGGATGAACATTTAGGTCATTTTCGTCCTCCCTAGGCTTATTCTTGTCCAATTAGGGTTTTTAACCAATCTTGTGCATCCAATAAGTTCATTTGTGTCATTGGATGAACATTTAGGTCATTTTCGTCCTCCCTAGGCTTATTCTTGTCCAATTAGGGTTTTTAACCAATCTTGTGCATCCAATAAGTTCATTTGTGTCATTGGAGGAACATTTAGGTCATTTTCGTCCTCCCTTGTCTTATCCTTGTCCAATTATGGTTTTTATGCAATCTTGTGCATCCAATTGGTGTGTTTGTGTCATTGGAGGAACATTTAGGTCATTTTCGTGCTCCCTAGGCTTATTCTTGTCCAATTAGGGATTTCAACCAATCTTGTGCATCCAATAAGTTCATTTGTGTCATTGGATGAACATTTAGGTCATTTTCGTCCTCCCTAGGCTTATTCTTGTCCAATTAGGGTTTTTAACCAATCTTGTGCATCCAATAAGTTCATTTGTGTCATTGGATGAACATTTAGGTCATTTTCGTCCTTCCTAGGCTTATTCTTGTCCAATTAGAGTTTTTAACCAATCTTGTGCATCCAATAGGTGTGTTTGTGTCATTGGATGAACATTTAGGTCATTTTCGTCCTCCCTAGGCTTATTCTTGTCCAATTAGGGTTTTTAACCAATCTTGTGCATCCAATAAGTTCATTTGTGTCATTGGATGAACATTTAGGTCATTTTCGTCCTGCCTAGGCTTATTCTTGTCCAATTAGGGTTTTTAACCAATCTTGTGCATCCAATAAGTTCATTTGTGTCATTGGATGAACATTTAGGTCATTTTCGTCCTCCCTAGTCTTATTCTTGTCCAATTAGGGTTTTAAGCAATCTTGTGCATCCAATATGGGGGTTTGTGTCATTGGATGAACGTTTAGGTCATTTTCGTCCTCCCTATGCTTATTCTTGTCCAATTAGGGTTTTTAACCAATCTTGTGCATCCAATAAGTTCATTTGTGTCATTGGATGAACATTTAGGTCATTTTCGTCCTCCCTAGTCTTATTCTTGTCCAATTAGGGTTTTTATGCAATCTTGTGAATCCAATAGGTGTGTTTGTGTCATTGGAAGAACATTTAGGTCATTTTCGTCCTCCCTAGGCTTATTCTTGTCCGATTAGGGTTTTTAACCAATCTTGTGCATTCAATAAGTTCATTTGTGTCATTGGATGAACATTTAGGTCATTTTCGTCCTCCCTAGTCTTATTCTTGTCCAATTAGGGTTTTAAGCAATCTTGTGCATCCAATATGTGGGTGTGTGTCATTGGATGAACGTTTAGGTCATTTTCGTCCTCCCTATGCTTATTCTTGTCCAATTAGGGTTTTTAACCAATCTTGTGCATCCAATAAGTTCATTTGTGTCATTGGATGAACATTTAGGTCATTTTCGTCCTCCCTAGTCTTATTCTTGTCCAATTAGGGTTTTTATGCAATCTTGTGCATCCAATAGGTGTGTTTGTGTCATTGGACGAACATTTAGGTCATTTTCGTCCTCCCTAGGCTTATTCTTGTCCAATTAGGGTTTTTAACCAATCTTGTGCATCCAATAAGTTCATTTGTGTCATTGGATGAACATTTAGGTCATTTTCGCCCTCACTAGTCTTATTCTTGTCCAATTAGGGTTTTTATGCAATCTTGTGCATCTAATATGTGTGTTTGTGTCATTGGAGGAACATTTAGGTCATTTTCGTCCTCCCTAGTCTTGTTATTGTCCAATTAGGGTTTTTATGCAATCTTGTGCATCCAATAGGTGTGTTTGTGTCATTGGACGAACATTTAGGTCATTTTCGTCCTCCCTAGTCTTATTCTTGTCCAATTAGGGTTTTTATGCAATCTTGTGCATCCAATAGGTGTGTTTGTGTCATTGGACGAACATTTAGGTCATTTTCGTCCTCCCTAGGCTTATTCTTGTCCAATTTGGGTTTTAAGCAATCTTGTGCGTCCAATAAGTGTGTTTGTGTAATTGGATGAACATTTAGGTAATTTTCGTCCTCCCTATGCTTATTCTTGTCCAATTAGGGTTTTTTAACCAATCTTGTGCATACAATAAGTTCATTTGTGTCATTGGATGAACATTTAGGTCATTTTCGTCCTCCCTAGGCTTATTCTTGTCCAATTAGGGTTTTTAACCAATCTTGTGCATCCAATAAGTTCATTTGTGTCATTGGATGAACATTTAGGTCATTTTCGTCCTCCCTAGTCTTATTCTTGTCCAATTAGGGTTTTTATGCAATCTTGTGCATCCAATAGGTGTGTTTGTGTCATTGGAGGAACATTTAGGTCATTTTCGTCCTCCCTAGTCTTATTCTTGTCCAATTAGGGATTTTATGCAATCTTGTGCATCCAATAGGTGTGTTTGTGTCATTGGACAAACATTTAGGTCATTTTCGTCCTCCCTAACCTTATTCTTGTCCAATTAGGGTTTTTAACCAATCTTGTGCATCCAATAAGTTCATTTGTGTCATTGGATGAACATTTTGGTCATTTTCGTCCTCCCTAGGCTTATTCTTGTCCAATTAGGGTTTTTAACCAATCTTGTGCATCCAATAAGTTCATTTGTGTCATTGGATGAACATTTAGGTCATTTTCGTCCTCCCTAGGCTTATTCTTGTCCAATTAGGGTTTTTAACCAATCTTGTGCATCCAATAAGTTCATTTGTGTCATTGGATGAACATTTAGCTCATTTTCATCCTCCCTAGGCTTATTCTTGTCCAATTAGGGTTTTTATGCAATCTTGTGTATCCAATAGGTGTGTTTGTGTCGTTGGACGAACATTTAGGTCATTTTCGTCCTCCCTAGGCTTATTCTTGTCCAATTAGGGTTTTTATGCAATCTTGTGCATCCAATAGGTGTGTTTGTGTCATTGGACGAACATTTAGGTCATTTTCGTCCTCCCTAGTCTTATTCTTGTCCAATTAGGGTTTTTATGCAATCTAGTGCATCCAATAGGTGTGTTTGTGTCATTGGACGAACATTTAGGTCATTTTCGTCATCCCTAGGCATATTCTTGTCCAATTAGGGTTTTTAACCAATCTTGTGCATCCAATAAGTTCATTTGTGTCATTGGATGAACATTTAGGTCATTTTTTCCTCCCTAGGCTTATTCTTATCCAATTAGGGTTTTTAACCAATCTTGTGCATCCAATAAGTTCATTTGTGTCATTGGACGAACATTTTGGTCATTTTCGTCATCCCTAGGCTTATTTTTGTCCAATTAGGGTTTTTAACCAATCTTGTGCATCCAATAAATTCATTTGTGTCATTGGATGAACATTTAGGTCATTTTTTTCCTCCCTAGGCTTATTCTTGTCCAATTAGGGTTTTTAACAAATCTTGTGCATCCAATAAGTTCATTTGTGTCATTGGATGAACATTTAGGTCATTTTCGTCCTCCTTAGGCTTATTCTTGTCAAATTAGGGTTTTTATGCAATCTTGTGCATCCAATAGGTGTGTTTGTGTCATTGGACGAACATTTAGGTCATTTTCGTCCTCCCTAGTCTTATTCTTGTCCAATTAGGGTTTTTATGCAATCTTGTGCATCCAATAGGTGTGTTTGTGTCATTGGACGAACATTTAGGTCATTTTCGTCCTCCCTAGGCTTATTCTTGTCCAATTAGGGTTTTTAACCAATCTTGTGCATCCAATAAGTTCATTTGTGTCATTGGACTAACATTTAGGTCATTTTCGTCATCCCTAGGATTATTCTTGTCCAATTAGGGTTTTTAACCAATCGTGTGCATCCAATATGTGTGTTTGTGTCATTGGATGAACATTTAGGTAATTTTCGTCCTCCCTATGCTTATTCTTGTCCAATTAGGGTTTTTAACCAATCTTGTGCATCCAATAAGTTCATTTGTGTCATTGGATGAACATTTAGGTCATTTTCGTCCTCCCTAGTCTTATTCTTGTCCAATTAGGGTTTTAAGCAATCTTGTGCATCCAATATGTGTGTTTGTGTCATTGGATGAACATTTAGGTCATTTTCGTCCTCCCTATGCTTATTCTTGTCCAATTAGGGTTTTTAACCAATCCTATGCATCCAATAAGTTCATTTGTGTCATTGGATGAACATTTAGGTCATTTTCGTCCTCCCTAGTCTTATTCTTGTCCAATGAGGGATTTTATGCAATCTTGTGCATCCAATTGGTGTGTTTGTGTCATCGGACGAACATTAAGGTCATTTTCGTCCTCCCTAGGCTTATTCTTGTCCAATTAGGGTTTTTAACCAATCTTGTGCATCCAATAGGTGTGTTTGTGTCATTGGAGGAACATTTAGGTCATTTTCGTCCTCCCTAGTCTTATTCTTGTCCAATTAGGGATTTTATGCAATCTTGTGCATCCAATAGGTGTGTTTGTGTCATTGGACGAACATTTAGGTCATTTTCGTCCACCCTAGGCTTATTCTTGTCCAATTAGGGTTTTTAACCAATCTTGTGCATCCAATAAGTTCATTTGTGTCATTGGACGAACATTTAGGTCATTTTCGTTATCCCTAGGCTTATTCTTGTCCAATTAGGGTTTTGTAACCAATCTTGTGTATCCAATATGTGTGTTTGTGTCATTGGAGGAACATTTAGGTAATTTTCGTCCTCCCTATGCTTATTCTAGTCCAATTAGGGTTTTTAACCAATCTTGTGCATCCAATAAGTTCATTTGTGTCATTGGATGAACATTTAGGTCATTTTCGTCCTCCCTAGTCTTATTCTTGTCCAATTAGGGTTTTAAGCAATCTTGTGCGTCCAATAGGTGTGTTTGTGTCATTGGAGGAACATTTAGGTCATTTTCGTCCTCCATAGTCTTATTCTTGTCCAATTAGGGTTTTTAACCAATCTTGTGCATACAATAAGTTCATTTGTGGCATTGGAGGAACATTTAGGTCATTTTAGTCCTCCCTAGTCTTATTCTTGTCCAATTAGGGTTTTAAGCAATCTTGTGCATCCAATATGTGTGTTTGTGTCATTGGAGGAACATTTAGGTCATTTTCGTCCTCCCTATGCTTATTCTTGTCCAATTAGGGTTTTCAACCAATCTTGTGCATCCAATAAGTTCATTTGTGTCATTGGATGAACATTTAGGTGATTTTCATCCTCCCTAGGCTTATTCTTGTCCAATTAGGGTTTTCAACCAATCTTGTGCATCCAATAAGTTCATTTGTGTCATTGGATGAACATTTAGGTCATTTTCGTCCTCCCTAGTCTTATTCTTCTCCAATTAGGGTTTTTAACCAATCTTGTGCATCCAATAAGTTCATTTGTGTCATTGGATGAACAATTTGGTCATTTTCGTCCTCCCTAGTCTTATTCTTGTCCAATTAGGGTTTTAAACAATCTTGTGCATCCAATATGTGTCTTTGTGTCATTGGAGGAGCATTTAGGTCATTTTTGTCCTCCCTATGCTTATTCATGTCCAATTAGGGTTTTTAACCAATCTTGTGCATCAAATAAGTTCATTTGTGTCATTGGATGAACATTTAGGACATTTTCGTCCTCCCTAGGCTTATTCTTGTCCAATTAGTGTTTTTAACCAATCTTGTGCATCCAATAAGTTCATTTGTGTCATTGGACGAACATTTAGGTCATTTTCGTCATCCCTAGGCTTATTCTTGTCCAATTACGGTTTTTAACCAATCTTGTGCATCCAATAGGTGTGTTTGTGTCATTGGAGGAACATTTAGGTCATTTTCGTCCTCCCTAGTCTTATTCTTGTCCAATTAGGGATTTTATGCAATCTTGTGCATCCAATAGGTGTGTTTGTGTCATCGGACGAACATTTAGGTCATTTTCGTCCTCCCTAGGCTTATTCTTGTCCAATTAGTGTTTTTAACCAATCTTGTGCATCCAATAAGTTCATTTGTGTCATTGGACGAACATTTAGGTCATTTTCGTCATCCCTAGGCTTATTCTTGTCCAATTAGGGTTTTTAACCAATCTTGTGCATTCAATATGTGTGTTTGTGTCATTGGATGAACATTTAGGTAATTTTCGTCCTCCCTATGCTTATTCTTGTCCAATTAGGGTTTTTAACCAATCTTGTGCATCCAATAAGTTCATTTGTGTCATTGGATGAACATTTAGGTCATTTTCGTCCTCCCTAATCTTATTCTTGTCCAATTAGGGTTTTTATGCAATCTTGTGCATCCAATAGGTGTGTTTGTGTCATTGGAGGAACATTTAGGTCATTTTCGTCCTCCCTAGGCTTATTCTTGTCCAATTAGGGTTTTTATACAATCTTGTGCATCCAATAGGTGTGTTTGTGTCATTGGATGAACATTTAGGTCATTTTCGTCCTCCCTAGGCTTATTCTTGTCCAATTAGGGTTTTTAACCAATCTTGTGCATCCAATAAGTTCATTTGTGTCATTGGATGAACATTTAGGTCATTTTCGTCCTCCCTAGGCTTATTCTTGTCCAATTAGGGTTTTTAACCAATCTTGTGCATCCAATAAGTTCATTTGTGTCATTGGATGAACATTTAGGTCATTTTCGTCCTCCCTAGGCTTATTCTTGTCCAATTAAGGTTTTCAACCAATCTTGTGCATCCAATAAGTTCATTTGTGTCATTGGATGAACATTAAGGTCATTTTCGTCCTCGCTAGGCTTATTCTTGTCCAATTAGGGTTTTTAAACAATCTTGTGCATCCAATAAGTTCATTTGTGTCATTGGATGAACATTTAGGTCATTTTCGTCCTCCCTAGGCTTATTCTTGTCCAATTAGGGTTTTTAACCAATCTTGTGCATCCAATAAGTTCATTTGTGTCATTGGATGAACATTTAGGTCATTTTCGTCCTCCCTAGGCTTATTCTTGTCCAATTAGGGTTTTTAACCAATCTTGTGCATCCAATAAGTTCATTTGTGTCATTGGATGAACATTTAGGTCATTTTCGTCCTCCCTATGCTTATTCTTGTCCAATTAGGGTTTTTAACCAACCTTGTGCATCCAATTAGTTCATTTGTGTCATTAGAGGAACATTTAGGTTATTTTCGTCCTCCCTAGTCTTATTCTTGTCCAATTAGGGTTTTTATGCAATCTTGTGCATCCAATAGGTGTGTTTGTGTCATTGGAGGAACATTTAGGTCATTTTCGTCCTCCCTAGGCTTATTCTTGTCTAATTAGGGTTTTTGACCAATCTTGTGCATCCAATAAGTTCATTTGTGTCATTGGATGAACATTTAGGTCATTTTCGTCCTCCCTAGGCTTATTCTTGTCCAATTAGGGTTTTTAACCAATCTTGTGCATCCAATAAGTTCATTTGTGTCATTGGATGAACATTTAGGTCATTTTCGTCCTCCATATGCTTATTCTTGTCCAATTAGGGGTTTTATGCAATCTTGTGCATCCAATAGGTGTGTTTGTGTCATTGGAGGAACATTTAGGTCATTTTCGTCCTCCCTAGTCTTATTCTTGTCCAATTAGGGTTTTTATGCAATCTTGTGCATCCAATAGGTGTGTTTGTGTCATTGGAGGAACATTTAGGTCATTTTCGTCCTCCCTAGGCTTATTCTTGTCTAATTAGGGTTTTCAACCAATCTTGTGCATCCAATAAGTTCATTTGTGTCATTGGATGAACATTTAGGTCATTTTCGTCCTCCCTAGGCTTATTCTTGTCCAATTAGGGTTTTTAACCAATCTTGTGCATCCAATAAGTTCGTTTGTGTCATTGGACGAACATTTAGGTCATTTTCGTCCTCCCTAGTCTTATTCTTGTCCAATTAGGGTTTTTATGCAATCTTGTGCATCCAATAGGTGTGTTTGTGTCATTGGAGGAACATTTAGGTCATTTTCGTCATCCCTAGGCTTATTCTTGTCCAATTAGGGTTTTTAACCAATCTTGTGCATCCAATAAGTTCATTTGTGTCATTGGATGAACATTTAGGTCATTTTCGTCCTCCCTAGTCTTATTCTTGTCCAATTAGGGTTTTAAGCAATCTTGTGCATCCAATATGTGTGTTTGTGTCATTGGATGAACATTTAGGTCATTTTCGTCCTCCCTATGCTTATTCTTGGCCAATTAGGGTTTTTAACCAATCTTGTGCATACAATAAGTTCATATGTGTCATTGGATGAACATTTAGGTCATTTTCATCCTCCCTAGCCTTATTCTTGTCCAATTAGGGTTTTTATGCAATCTTGTGCATCCAATAGGTGTGTTTGTGTCATTGGAGGAACATTTAGGTCATTTTCGTACTCCCTAGTCTTATTCTTGTCCAATTAGGATTTTTATGCAATCTTGTGCATCCAATAGGTGTGTTTGTGTCATTGGACGAACTTTTAGGTCATTTTCGTCCTCCCTAGGCTTATTCTTGTCCAATTAGGGTTTTTAACCAATCTTGTGCATCCAATAAGTTCATTTGTGTCATTGGATGAACTTATAGGTCATTTTCGTCCTCCCTAGTCTTATTCTTGTCGAATTAGGGTTTTTATGCAATCTTGTGCATCCAATAGGTGTGTTTGTATCATTGGAGGAACATTTAGGTCATTTTCGTCCTCCCTAGTCTTATTCTTGTCCAATTATGGTTTTTATGCAATCTTGTGCATCCAATAGGTGTGTTTGTGTCATTGGACGAACATTTAGGTCATTTTCGTCCTCCCTAGTCTTATTCTTGTCCAATTAGGGTTTTTATGCAATCTTGTGCATCCAATAGGTGTGTTTGTGTCATTGGACGAACATTTAGGTCATTTTCATCCTCCCTAGACTTATTCTTGTCCAATTAGGGTTTTTAACCAATCTTGTGCATCCAATAAGTTCATTTGTCTCATTGGATGAACATTTAGGTCATTTTCGTCCTCCCTAGGCTTATTCTTATCCAATTAGGGTTTTCAACCAATCTTGTGCAATTAATAAGTTCATTTGTGTCATTGGATGAACATTTAGGTCATTTTCGTCCTCCCTAGGCTTATTCTTGTCCAATTAGGGTTTTTAACCAATCTTGTGCATCCAATAAGTTCATTTGTGTCATTGGATGAACATTTAGGTCATTTTCGTCCTCCCTAGGCTTATTCTTGTCCAATTAGGGTTTTTAACCAACCTTGTGCATCCAATAAGTTCATTTGTGTCATTGGTGGAACATTTAGGTCATTTACGTCCTCCCTAGTCTTATTCTTGTCCAATTAGGGTTTTTATGCAATCTTGTGCATCCAATAGGTGTGTTTGTGTCATTGGAGGAACATTTAGGTCATTTTCGTCCTCCCTAGTCTTATTCTTGTCGAATTAGGGTTTTTATGAAATCTTGTGCATCCAATAGGTGTGTTTGTGTCATTGGACAAACATTTAGGTCATTTTCGTCCTCCCTAGGCTTATTCTTGTCCAATTAGGGTTTTTAACCAATCTTGTGCATCCAATAAGTTCATTTGTGTCATTGGAGGAACATTTAGGTCATTTTCGTCCTCCCTAGGCTTATTCTTGACCAATTAGGGTTTTTATGCGATCTTGTGCATCCAATAGGTGTGTTTGTGTCATTGGACGAACATTTAGGTCATTTTCGTCCTCCCTAGGCTTATTCTTGTCCAATTAGGGTTTTTAACCAATCTTGTGCATCCAATAGGTGTGTTTGTGTCATTGGAGGAACATTTAGGTAATTTTCGTCCTCCCTAGTCTTATTCTTGTCCAATTAGGGATTTTGTGCAATCTTGTGCATCCAATAGGTGTGTTTGTGTCATTGGACGAACATTTAGGTCATTTTCGTCCTCCCTAGGCTTATTCTTGTCCAATTAGGGTTTTTAACCAATCTTGTGCATCCAATAGGTGTGTTTGTGTCATTGGAGGAACATTTAGGTCATTTTCGTCCTACCTAGACTTATTCTTGTCCAATTAGGGATTTTATGCAATCTTGTGCATCCAATAGGTGTGTTTGTGTCATTGGACGAACATTTAGGTCATTTTCGTCCTCCCTAGGCTTATTCTTGTCCAATTAGGGTTTTTAACCAATCTTGTGCATCCAATAGGTGTGTTTGTGTCATTGGACGAACATTTAGGTCATTTTCGTCCTCCCTAGTCTTATTCTTGTCCAATTAGGGATTTTGTGCAATCTTGTGCATCCAATAGGTGTGTTTGTGTCATTGGACGAACATTTAGGTCATTTTCGTCCTCCCTAGGCTTATTCTAGTCCAATTAGGGTTTTTAACCAATCTTGTGCATCCAATAGGTGTGTTTGTGTCATTGGAGGAACATTTAGGTCATTTTCGTCCTACCTAGACTTATTCTTGTCCAATTAGGGATTTTATGCAATCTTGTGCATCCAATAGGTGTGTTTGTGTCATTGGACGAACATTTAGGTCATTTTCGTCCTTCCTAGGCTTATTCTTGTCCAATTAGGGTTTTTAACCAATCTTGTGCATCCAATAGGTGTGTTTGTGTCATTGGAGGAACATTTAGGTCATTTTCGTCCTCCCTAGTCTTATTCTTGTCCAATTAGGGATTTTATGCAATCTTGTGCATCCAATAGGTGTGTTTGTGTCATCGGACGAACATTTAGGTCATTTTCGTCCTCCCTAGGCTTATTCTGGTCCAATTAGTGTTTTTAACCAATCTTGTGCATCCAATAAGTTCATTTGTGTCATTGGACGAACATTTAGGTCATTTTCGTCATCCCTAGGCTTATTCTTGTCCAATTAAGGTTTTTAACCAATCTTGTGCATTCAATATGTGTGTTTGTGTCATTGGATGAACATTTAGGTAATTTTCGTCCTCCCTATGCTTATTCTTGTCCAATTATGGTTTTTAACCAATCTTGTGCATCTAATAAGTTCATTTGTGTCATTGGATGAACATTTAGGTCATTTTCGTCCTCCCTAGTCTTATTCTTGTCCAATTAGGTTTTTAAGCAATCTTGTGCATCCAATATGTGTGTTTGTGTCATTGGATGAACATTTAGGTCATTTTCGTCCTCCCTATGCTTATTCTTGTCCAATTAGGGTTTTTAACCAATCTTGTGCATACAATAAGTTCATTTGTGTCATTGGATGAACATTTAGGTAATTTTCGTCCTCCATAGTCTTATTCTTGTCCAATTAGGGATTTTATGCAATCTTGTGCATCCAATAGGTGTGTTTGTGTCATTGGACGAACATTTAGGTCATTTTCGTCCTCCCTAGTCTTATTCTTGTCCAATTAGGGTTTTTATGCAATCTTGTGCATCCAATAGGTGTGTTTGTGTCATTGGAGGAACATTTAGGTCATTTTCGTCCTCCCTATTCTTATTCTTGTCCAATTAAGGATTTTATGCAATCTTGTGCATCCAATAGGTGTGTTTGTGTCATCGGACGAACATTTAGGTCATTTTCGTCCTCCCTAGGCTTATTCTTGTCCAATTAGTGTTTTTAACCAATCTTGTGCATCCAATAAGTTCATTTGTGTCATTGGACGAACATTTATGTCATTTTCGTCATCCTTAGGCTTATTCTTGTCCAATTAGGGTTTTCAACCAATCTTGTGCATTCAATATGTGTGTTTGTGTCATTGGATGAACATTTAGGTAATTTTCGTCCTCCCTATGCTTATTCTTGTCCAATTAGGGTTTTTAACCAATCTTGTGCATCCAATAAGTTCATTGGTGTCATTGGATGAACATTTAGGTCATTTTCGTCCTCCCTAGTCTTATTCTTGTCCAATTAGGGTTTTAAGCAATCTTGTGCATCCAATATGTGTGTTTGTGTCATTGGATGAACATTTAGGTCATTTTCGTCCTCCCTATGCTTATTCTTGTCCATTTAGGGTTTTTAACCAATCTTGTGTGTACAATAAGTTCATTTGTGTCATTGGATGAACATTTAGGTAATTTTCGTCCTCCCTAGTCTTATTCTTGTCCAATTAGGGATTTTATGCAATCTTGTGCATCCAATAGGTGTGTTTGTGTCATTGGACGAACATTTAGGTCATTTTCGTCCTCCCTAGGCTTATTCTAGTCCAATTAGGGTTTTTAACCAATCTTGTGCATCCAATAGGTGTGTTTGTGTCATTGGAGGAACATTTAGGTCATTTTCGTCCTACCTAGTCTTATTCTTGTCCAATTAGGGATTTTATGCAATCTTGTGCATCCAATAGGTGTGTTTGTGTCATTGGACGAACATTTAGGTCATTTTCGTCCTCCCTAGGCTTATTCTTGTCCAATTAGGGTTTTTAACAAACCTTGTGCATCCAATAAGTTCATTTGTGTCATTGGATGAACATTTAGGTCATTTACGTCCTCCCTATGCTTATTCTTGTCCAATTAGGGTTTTTAACCAATCTTGTGCATCCAATAAGTTCATTTGTGTCATTGGATGAACATTTAGGTCATTTTCGTCCTCCCTAGTCTTATTCTTGTCCAATTAGGGTTTTTATGCAATCTTGTGCATCCAATAGGTGTGTTTGTGTCATTGGACGAACATTTAGGTCATTTTCGTCCTCCCTAGACTTATTTTTGTCCAATTAGGGTTTTTAACCAATCTTGTGCATCCAATAATTTCATTTGTGTCATTGGATGAACATTTAGGTCATTTTCGTCCTCCCTAGTCTTATTCTTGTCCAATTAGGGTTTTTATGCAATCTTGTGCATCCAATAGGTGTGTTTGTGTCATTGGAGGAACATTTAGGTCATTTTCGTCCTCCCTAGTCTTATTCTTGTCCAATTAGGGTTTTTATGCAATCTTGTGCATCCAATAGGTGTGTTTGTGTCATTGGACGAACATTTAGGTCATTTTCGTCCTCCCTAGGCTTATTCTTGTCCAATTAGGGTTTTTAACCAATCTTGTGCATCCAATAAGTTCATTTGTGTCATTGGATGAACATTTAGGTAATTTTCGTCGTCCTTAGTCTTATTCTTGTCGAATTAGGTTTTTATGCAATCTTGTGCATCCAATAGGTGTGTTTGTGTCATTGGAGGAACATTTAGGTCATTTTCGTCCTCCCTAGTCTTATTCTTGTCCAATTAGGGTTTTTATGCAATCTTGTGCATCCAATAGGTGTGTTTGTGTCATTGGAAGAACATTTAGGTCATTTTCATCCTCCCTAGGCTTATTCTTGTCCGATTAGGGTTTTTAACCAATCTTGTGCATTCAATAAGTTCATTTGTGTCATTGGATGAACTTTTAGGTCATTTTCGTCCTCCCTAGTCTTATTCTTGTCCAATTTAGGGTTTTAAGCAATCTTGTGCATCCAATATGTGGGTTTGTGTCATTGGATGAACGTTTTGGTCATTTTCGTCCTCCCTATGCTTATTCTTGTCCAATTAGGGTTTTTAACCAATCTTGTGCATCCAATAAGTTCATTTGTGTCATTGGATGAACATTTAGGTCATTTTCGTCCTCCCTAGTCTTATTCTTGTCCAATTAGGGTTTTTATGCCATCTTGTGCATCCAATAGGTGTGTTTGTGTCATTGGAGGAACATTTAGGTCATTTTCGTCCTCCCTAGTCTTATTCTTGTCCAATTAGGGATTTTATGCAATCTTGTGCATCCAATAGGTGTGTTTGTGTCATCGGACGAACATTTAGGTCATTTTCGTCCTCCGTAGGCTTATTCTTGTCCAATTAGTGTTTTTAACCAATCTTGTGCATCCAATAAGTTCATTTGTGTCATTGGACGAACATTTAGGTCATTTTCGTCATCCCTAGGCTTATTCTTGTCCAATTAGGGTTTTTAACCAATCTTGTGCATTCAATAAGTGTGTTTGTGTCATTGGATGAACATTTAGGTAATTTTCGTCCTCCCTATGCTTATTCTTGTCCAATTAGGGTTTTTAACCAATCTTGTGCATCCAATAAGTTCATTGGGGTCATTGGATGAACATTTAGGTCATTTTCGTCCTCCCTAGTCTTATTCTTGTCCAATTAGGGTTTTAAGCAATCTTGTGCATCCAATATGTGTGTTTGTGTCATTGGATGAACATTTAGGTCATTTTCGTCCTCCTTATGCTTATTCTTGTCCAATTAGGGTTTTTAACCAATCTTGTGGATACAATAAGTTCATTTGTGTCATTGGATGAACATTTAGGTAATTTTCGTCCTCCCTAGTCTTATTCTTGTCCAATTAGGGATTTTATGCAATCTTGTGCATCCAATAGGTGTGTTTGTGTCATTGGACGAACATTTAGGTCAATTTCGTCCTCCCTAGGCTTATTCTTGTCCAATTAGGGTTTTTAACCAATCTTGTGCATCCAATAGGTGTGTTTGTGTCATTGGAGGAACATTTAGGTCATTTTCGTCCTCCCTAGTCTTATTCTTGTCCAATTAGGGATTTTATTCAATCTTGTGCATCCAATAGGTGTTTTTGTGTCATTGGACGAACATTTAGGTCATTTTCGTCCTCCCTAGGCTTATTCTTGTCCAATTAGGGTTTTTAACCAATCTTGTGCATCCGATAGGTGTGTTTGTGTCATTGGACGAACATTTAGGTCATTTTCGTCCTCCCTAGTGTTATTCTTGTCCAATTAGGGATTTTGTGCAATCTTGTGCATCCAATAGGTGTGTTTGTGTCATTGGACGAACATTTAGGTCATTTTCGTCCTCCCTAGGCTTATTCTTGTCCAATTAGGGTTTTTAACCAATCTTGTGCATCCAATAGGTGTGTTTGTGTCATTGGAGGAACATTTAGGTCATTTTCGTCCTCCCTAGTATTATTCTTGTCCAATTAGGGATTTTATGCAATCTTGTGCATCCAATAGGTGTGTTTGTGTCATTGGACGAACATTTAGGTCATTTCCGTCATCACTAGGCTTATTCTTGTCCAATTAGGGTTTTTAACCAATCGTGTGCATCCAATATGTGTGTTTGTGTCATTGGATGAACATTTAGGTAATTTTCGTCCTCCCTATGCTTATTCTTGTCCAATTAGTGTTTTTAACCAATCTTGTGCATCCAATAAGTTCATTTGTGTCATTGGACGAACATTTAGGTCATTTTCGTCATCCCTAGGCTTATTCTTGTCCAATTAGGGTTTTTAACCAATCTTGTGCATTCAATAAGTGTGTTTGTGTCATTGGATGAACATTTAGGTAATTTTCGTCCTCCCTATGCTTATTCTTGTCCAATTAGGGTTTTTAACCAATCTTGTGCATCCAATAAGTTCATTGGGGTCATTGGATGAACATTTAGGTAATTTTCGTCCTCCCTAGTCTTATTCTTGTCCAATTAGGGTTTTAAGCAATCTTGTGCATCCAATATGTGTGTTTGTGTCATTGGATGAACATTTAGGTCATTTTCGTCCTCCCTATGCTTATTCTTGTCCAATTAGGGTTTTTAACCAATCTTGTGGATACAATAAGTTCATTTGTGTCATTGGATGAACATTTAGGTAATTTTCGTCCTCCCTAGTCTTATTCTTGTCCAATTAGGGATTTTATGCAATCTTGTGCATCCAATAGGTGTGTTTGTGTCATTGGACGAACATTTAGGTCAATTTCGTCCTCCCTAGGCTTATTCTTGTCCAATTAGGGTTTTTAACCAATCTTGTGCATCCAATAGGTGTGTTTGTGTCATTGGATGAACATTTAGGTCATTTTCGTCCTCCCTAGTCTTATTCTTGTCCAATTAGGGTTTTAAGCAATCTTGTGCATCCAATATGTGGGTTTGTGTCATTGGATGAACATTTAAGTCATTTTCGTCCTCCCTATGCTTATTCTTGTCCAATTAGGGTTTTTAACCAATCTTGTGCATCCAATAAGTTCATTTGTGTCATTGGATGAACATTTAGGTCATTTTCGTCCTCCCTAGTCTTATTCTTGTCCAATTAGGGTTTTTATGCAATCTTGTGCATCCAATAGGTGTGTTTGTGTCATTGGAGGAACATTAAGGTCATTTACGTCCTCCCTAGGCTTATTCTTGTCCAATTAGGGTTTTTAACCAATCTTGTGCATCCAATAAGTTCATTTGTGTCATTGGATGAACATTTAGGTCATTTTCGTCCTCCCTAGGCTTATTCTTGTCCAATTAGAGTTTTTAACCAATCTTGTGCATCCAATAAGTTCATTTGTGTCATTGGATGAACATTTAGGTCATTTTCGTCCTCCCTAGTCTTATTCTTGTCCAATTAGAGTTTTTATGCAATCTTGTGCATCCAATAGGTGTGTTTGTGTCATTGGAGGAACATTTAGGTCATTTTCGTCCTCCCGAGTCTTATTCTTGTCGAATTAGGGTTTTTATGCAATCTTGTGCATCCAATAGGTGTGTTTGTGTCATTGGACGAACATTTAGGTCATTTTCGTCCTCCCTAGGCTTATTCTTGTCCAATTAGGGTTTTTAACCAATCTTATGCATCCAATAGGTGTGTTTGTGTCATTGGAGGAACATTTAGGTCATTTTCGTCCTCCCTTGTCTTATTCTTGTCCAATTAGGGATTTTATGCAATCTTGTGCATCCAATAGGTGTGTTTGTGTCATTGGACGAACATTTAGGTCATTTTCGTCATCACTAGGCTTATTCTTGTCCAATTAGGGTTTTTAACCAATCGTGTGCATCCAATATGTGTGTTTGTGTCATTGGATGAACATTTAGGTAATTTTCGTCCTCCCTATGCTTATTCTTGTCCAATTAGGGTTTTTAACCAATCTTGTGCATCCAATAAGTTCATTTGTGTCATTGGATGAACATTTAGGTCATTTTCGTCCTCCCTAGTCTTATTCTTGTCCAATTAGGGTTTTAAGCACTCTTGTGCATCCAATATGTGTGTTTGTGTCATTGGAGGAACATTAAGGTCATTTTCGTCCTCCCTATTCTTATTCTTGTCCAATTAGGGATTTTATGCAATCTTGTGCATCCAATAGGTGTGTTTGTGTCATCGGACGAACATTTAGGTCATTTTCGTCCTCCCTAGGCTTATTCTTGTCCAATTAGGGTTTTTAACCAATCTTGTGCATACAATAAGTTCATTTGTGTCATTGGAGGAACATTTTGGTCATTTTCGTCCTCCCTAGTCTTATTCTTGTCCAATTGGGGTTTTTATGCAATCTTGTGCATCCAATAGGTGTGTTTGTGTCATTGGAGGAACATTTAGGTCATTTTCGTCCTCCCTAGTCTTATTCTTGTCCAATTATGGTTTTAAACCAATCTTGTGCATCCAATAGGTGTGTTTGTGTCATTGGAGGAACATTTAGGTCATTTTCGTCCTCCCTAGTGTTATTGTTGTCCAATTAGGGATTTTGTGCAATCTTGTGCATCCAATAGGTGTGTTTGTGTCATTGGACGAACATTTAGGTCATTTTCGTCCTCCCTAGGCTTATTCTTGTCCAATTAGGGTTTTTAACCAATCTTGTGCATCCAATAGGTGTGTTTGTGTCATTGGAGGAACATTTAGGTCATTTTCGTCCTCCCTAGTCTTATTCTTGTCCAATTAGGGATTTTATGCAATCTTGTGCATCCAATAGGTGTGTTTGTGTCATTGGACGAACATTTTGGTCATTTTCGTCCTGCCTAGGCTTATTCTTGTCCAATTAGGGTTTTTAACCAATCTTGTGCATCCAATAAGTTCATTTGTGTCATTGGACGAACATTTAGGTCATTTTCGTCATCCCTAGGCTTATTCTTGTCCAATTAGGGTTTTGTAACCAATCTTGTGTATCCAATATGTGTGTTTGTGTCATTGGATGAACATTTAGGTAATTTTCGTCCTCCCTATGCTTATTCTTGTCCAATTAGGGTTTTTAACCAATCTTGTGCATCCAATAAGTTCATTTGTGGCATTGGATGAACATTTAGGTCATTTTCGTCCTCCCTAGTCTTATTCTTGTCCAATTAGGGTTTTAAGCAATCTTGTGCATCCAATAGGTGTGTTTGTGTCATCGGACGAACATTTAGGTCATTTTCGTCCTCCCTAGGCTTATTCTTGTCCAATTAGGGTTTTTAACCAATCTTGTGCATCCAATAGGTGTGTTTGTGTCATTGGAGGAACATTTAGGTCATTTTCGTCCTCCCTAGTCTTATTCTTGTCCAATTAGGGATTTTATGCAATCTTGTGCATCCAATAGGTGTGTTTGTGTCATCGGATGAACATTTAGGTCATTTTCGTCCTCCCTAGGCTTATTCTTGTCCAATTAGGGTTTTTAACCAATCTTGTGCATACAATAAGTTCATTTGTGTCATTGGATGAACATTTATGTCATTTTCGTCCTCCCTAGTCTTATTCTTGTCCAATTAGGGATTTTATGCAATCTTGTGCATCCAATAGGTGTGTTTGTGTCATTGGACGAACATTTAGGTCATTTTCGTCCTTCCTAGGCTTATTCTTGTCCAATTAGGGTTTTTAACCAATCTTGTGCATCCAATAGGTGTGTTTGTGTCATTGGAGGAACATTTAGGTCATTTTCGTCCTCCCTAGTCTTATTCTTGTCCAATTAGGGATTTTATGCAATCTTGTGCATCCAATAGGTGTGTTTGTGTCATCGGACGAACATTTAGGTCATTTTCGTCCTCCCTAGTCTTATTCTTGTCCAATTAGGGTTTTAAGCAATCTTGTGCATCCAATATGTGTGTTTGTGTCATTGGATGAACATTTAGGTCATTTTCGTCCTCCCTATGCTTATTCTTGTCCAATTAGGGTTTTTAACCAATCTTGTGCATACAATAAGTTCATTTGTGTCATTGGATGAACATTTAGGTAATTTTCGTCCTCCCTAGTCTTATTCTTGTCCAATTAGGGATTTTAGGCAATCTTGTGCATCCAATAGGTGTGTTTGTGTCATTGGAGGAACATTTAGGTCATTTTCGTCCTCCCTAGTCTTATTCTTGTCCCATTAGGGTTTTTTTGCAAACTTGTGCATCCAATAGGTGTGTTTGTGTCATTGGACGAACATTTCGGTCATTTTCGTCCTCCCTAGGCTTATTCTTGTCCAATAAGGGTTTTTAACCAATCTTGTGCATACAATAAGTTCATTTGTGTCATTGGATGAACATTTAGGTCATTTTCGTCCTCCCTAGTCTTATTCTTGTCCAATTAGGGATTTTATGCAATCTTGTGCATCCAATAGGTGTGTTTGTGTCATTGGACGAACATTTAGGTCATTTTCTTCCTCCCTAGGCTTATTCTTGTCCAATTAGGGTTTTTAACCAATCTTGTGCATCCAATAGGTGTGTTTGTGTCATTGGAGGAACATTTAGGTCATTTTCGTCCTCCCTAGGCTTATTCTTGTCCAATTAGGGTTTTTAACCAATCTTGTGCATCCAATAGGTGTGTTTGTGTCATTGGAGGAACATTTAGGTCATTTTCGTCCTACCTAGTCTTATTCTTGTCCAATTAGGGATTTTATGCAATCTTGTGCATCCAATAGGTGTGTTTGTGTCATTGGACGAACATTTAGGTCATTTTCGTCCTCCCTAGGCTTATTCTTGTCCAATTAGGGTTTTTAACCAATCTTGTGAATCCAATAAGTTCATTTGTGTCATTGGTGGAACATTTAGGTCATTTACGTCCTCCCTAGGCTTATTCTTGTCCAATTAGGGTTTTCAACCAATCTTGTGCATCCAATAAGTTCATTTGTGTCATTGGATGAACATTTAGGTCATTTTCGTCCTCCCTAGGCTTATTCTTGTCCAATTAGGGTTTTTATCCAATCTTGTGTATCCAATAAGTTCAGTTGTGTCATTGGATGAACATTTAGGTCATTTTCGTCCTCCCTAGGCTTATTCTTGTCCAATTAGGGTTTTTATGCAATCTTGTGCATCCAATAGGTGTGTTTGTGTCATTGGACGAACATTTAGGTCATTTTCGTCCTCCCTAGGCTTATTCTTGTCCAATTAGGGTTTTTAACCAATCTTGTGCTTCCAATAAGTTCATTTGTGTCATTGGATGAACATTTAGGTCATTTTCGGCCTCCCTAGGCTTATTCTTGTCCAATTAGGGTTTTTATGCAATCTTGTGCATCCAATAGGTGTGTTTGTGTCATTGGACGAACATTTAGGTCATTTTCGTCCTCCCTAGGCTTATTCTTGTCCAATTAGGGTTTTTAACCAATCATGTGCATCCAATAAGTTCATTTGTGTCATTGGATGAACATTTACGTCATGTTTTTCCTCCCTAGGCTTATTCTTGTCCAATTAGGGTTTTTAACCAATCTTGTGCATCCAATAAGTTCATTTGTGTCATTGGATGAACATTTAGGTCATTTTCGTCCTCCCTAGTCTTATTCTTGTCCAATTAGGGTTTTAAGCAATCTTGTGCATCCAATATGTGTGTTTGTGTCATTGGATGAACATTTAGGTCAATTTTGTCCTCCCTATGCTTATTCTTGTCCAATTAGGGTTTTTAACCCATCTTGTGCATACAATAAGTTCATTTGTGTCATTGGAGGAACATTTAGGTCATTTTCGTCCTCCCTAGTCTTATTCTAGTCCAATTAGGGTTTTTATGCAATCTTGTGCATCCAATAGGTGTGTTTGTGTCATTAGACGAACATTTAGGTCATTTTCGTCCTCCCTAGTCTTATTCTTGTCCAATTAGGGTTTTTATGCAATCTTGTGCATCCAATAGGTGTGTTTGTGTCTTTGGAGGAACATTTAGGTCATTTTCGTCCTCCCTAGTCTTATTCTTGTCCAATTAGGGTTTTTATGCAATCTTGTGCATCCAATAGGTGTGTTTGTGTCATTGGACGAACATTTAGGTCATTTTCGTCATCCCTAGGCTTATTCTTGTCCAATTAGGGTTTTTAACCAATCTTGTGCATCCAATAAGTTCATTTGTGTCATTGGATGAACATTTAGGTCATTTTCGTCCTCCCTAGTCTTATTCTTTTCGAATTAGGTTTTATGCAATCTTGTGCATCCAATAAGTTCATTTGTGTCATTGGATGAACATTTAGGTCATTTTCGTCATCCATAGTCTTATTCTTGTCCAATTAGGGTTTTAAGCAATCTTGTGCATCCAATAGGTGTGTTTGTGTCATTGGACGAACATTTAGGTCATTTTCATCCTCCTTAGGCTTATTCTTGTCCAATTAGGGTTTTTAACCAATCTTGTGCATCCAATAAGTTCATTTGTGTCATTGGATGAACATTTAGGTCATTTTCGTCCTCCCTAGTCTTATTCTTGTCCAATTAGGGTTTTAAGCAATCTTGTGCATCCAATATGTGGGTTTGTGTCATTGGATGAACATTTAGGTCATTTTCGTCCTCCCTATGCTTATTCTTGTCCAATTAGGGTTTTTAACCAATCTTGTGCATCCAATAAGTTCATTTGTGTCATTGGATGAATATTTAGGTCATGTTCGTCCTCCCTAGTCTTATTCTTGTCCAATTAGGGTTTTTATGCAATCTTGTGCATCCAATAGGTGTGTTTGTGTCATTGGACGAACATTTAGGTCATTTTCGTCCTCTCTAGGCTTATTCTTGTCCAATTAGGGTTTTTAACCAATCTTGTGCATCCAATAGGTGTGTTTGTGTCATTGGAGGAACATTTAGGTCATTTTCGTCCTCCCTAGTCTTATTCTTGTCCAATTAGGGATTTTATGCAATCTTGTGCATCCAATAGGTGTGTTTGTGTCATTGGACGAACATTTAGGTCATTTCCGTCATCACTAGGCTTATTCTTGTCCAATTAGGGTTTTTAACCAATCGTGTGCATCCAATATGTGTGTTTGTGTCATTGGATGAACATTTAGGTAATTTTCGTCCTCCCTATGCTTATTCTTGTCCAATTAGGGTTTTTAACCAATCTTGTGCATAAACAAGTTCATTTGTGTCATTGGATGAACATTTAGGTCATTTTTTTCCTCCCTAGGCTTATTCTTGTGCAATTAGGGTTTTTAACCAATCTTGTGCATCCAATATGTTCATTTGTATCATTGGATGAACATTTAAGTCATTTTCGTCCTCCCTAGTCTTATTCTTGTCCAATTAGGGTTTTAAGCAATCTTGTGCATCCAATATGTGTGTTTGTGTCATTGGATGAACATTTAGGTCATTTTCGTCCTCCCTATGCTTATTCTTGTCCAATTAGGGTTTTTAACCAATCCTATGCATCCAATAAGTTCATTTGTGTCATTGGATGAACATTTAGGTCATTTTCGTCCTCCCTAGTCTTATTCTAGTCCAATTAGGGATTTTGTAAGAACAGAAGTACGCCTAAGAGGGGGGGGGGGTGAATTAGGTGTAGGTAGATTTTCTTGTTTTTAGAGATTTAGTGTTTGATTTTTCTGATTTAAGATAGTGTATGGAAAAGATAAATGACAGAAAAATAAAGAACACAAAGATATTATCCTGGTTCCCCTTATAACCAAGGGTACGTCCAGTCTTCTTGCACACCACAAGAGATTAATTCAATACTTGTTAGAAAAGTACAACTCCCACCCTGGGATTTTTGCTACAAAACTTCTAACAATACTTCTAAGATAGAACACCACTATCTTAGTTTAAACTAATTTATACAAATGATATAATCAGGTTTGAATGAGTCTAATATGTGGTATATTGATAAACAACTCAATAGCAATTCAAGTACTTGAGAACCTTTTGAAATGATATGAAAATCTAATGCAAGTACTTAGAAAATTCAGAATTTTGTTCAAAGTTGTTCAGTGAATTGATTCAAGGATCGTTATGATTTGATCTGAAGTTATGGGGTATTTATACTCCATAAAACATCCCTTCAGATTCGTGGCCATTGATCCAAGAGGTTTGATGAAAAATTACAATGTTCTAAAGACATCCCAGATCTGAAAAATTGTAATGTTTCCAGGTGTATTCGAATACAGCATATGTGTATTCGAATACAAGTCTCTGTAACGTTTAAAAAATTCAAATTTTACATCTTGTATTCGAATACACATTTGTGTAGTCGAATACAGATTAGTGAATTTTAGCCTCTAACTTAGCTTGTATTCGACTACATATATGTGTAGTCGAATACACATATAGCAATTTTGGCCTCTGACTTAGCTTGTATTCGACTACAGATATGTGTAGTCGAATACACACATAGCAACTTTGGTCTCTGACTTGAAGTGTATTCGACTACGCATTGTTGTAGTCGAATACAACATTTAGATTTTTGCCTCTGACTTAAGTTGTATTCGAATACAACATGGTGTATTCGAATACACTTATACACTTAGTTAAAAATCTGATTTTCAACTGCTTTGTTAATGTGTTTTGGTCTTTTGAAAACATTTTAAATGCATGCATAAATGCGACTTGTTCTTATGTACTTGAAGTATTGATGAGTATCATATACCTTTACATTTTATCATCTATGGTTTTACTTGGAAGCTTATTAGGAAGCTTATGAATCTTCTTTTTGATCTTGTTGCATTGTCCATAATCGGTGGTTTTGTTGTCATCAAAAACATGTAGTTTACATTCTCCCCCTTTTTGATTATGACAAAATTTTGTTGTTGTATAGTTGAAATCATTTCTCCCCCGTCATATATGCATACACCCCCGTTGTATGTTCATACTCCCCCGTACTCATTGTATATTCATACTCCCTCATAGTAGGTGATGATTTGAAACAATTGTGTTTGAGTACCTACAAGGTTTGAAATACAACAACAATACCAACTTTTTCTCCCCCTTTTGACATGATCAAAAAGAAGATAAATAATCGAAAAAGAAACATATATGGTAAAGTTAAGTCATAACACCATAACAGCAAAACACAAACAGCGAAGAAGGGAAATTTAAGTCATAATACCATAATAGAGTTTACATAACAAGTAGTAAGTAGAGCAATACAAAATACGCCATAATCTAAAGGACAAAAGAGTTCAAATATTAAGGTAGTACATAATGCAAATAGTCAAATGAGTACAAATACATGCCAAATAGCGAACTTAATCAAAATCTGTTGGAATGTGAAAGTGATCGATTTTGTCTGATAAGTCACTAATGTCTTGAGAAAGAGTGGTATGATTGCGAGCAAGAGTAGTTTCGATGTTCTGGAAGCGAGTGTCAATAGAGGTTGTCAAATTGTCGAATTGAGTTTGAAAGAAGGTTTGGAAGGAATCAAGGCGAGCCATGATCATTTGATTGGAGATATAATCATCATCCGATGCAGTTTCCTCTTCATCATCTTGAGCAGCAGTGTTTGAGGGTCCAGCAGTGTCATCCTGTGCAGCATCAGAAGGTTGTCCATGATCACCTTTATGCACAAATGCTTCAAGCTCCTCATTCCATACTATCCGCATACTAGGCAAAACACCTAAATCCAGCATATTTTCTTTGGTAGGTGTAAACATCACTTCATCAGAGAAGTCCACACCAAAGTGTTCCAGTATTCGTGAAACTTCTTTTGCATATGGTAAGCCTATTGCCTCACGAGATCCAAACATAATAGATTTCACAAAAAATGCCCAATTAAGCTGACGTCCTTCAAACATGATATTCATAATTTGCAACTCAAATTCCGAAATTTGAGAGTAATTTCCAGCTTTTGGAACCAGAATATAGCTAAGAAAATAGTGTAGAAGCCGATAATCAACAGTAAGATTTCCTACACCATAACGTTGTTGGGCATACTTAGAATCTGCCTGAGCTCTCTTTTGTTCCATGGTGCGTCTGTCAAACCGACAGAGGGAAACATATGCATCATACTTAGAAATATCACCCCATTCACATAATTTATTTGGACAAAACTTTTCACCATTAAAAGGAATATTCAGAATTTCTCCAATAGTTTTGGTAGTTAAACGGATGGTTTTACCCTTAACGCGAGAGACAAGCAGTTTTCCCTCTTCAGCAAGATTGCAATAAAAAACCCTAACCAAGTCTGGATAAATAGGACCTTTATAACCTATAAACGCTTCAACATGTTGTGCTTTAAGTAACCTAGGAAAGTTAAAGTCAGAGAAAGAGTCCAAAGTACCGTATTTTGGAATGATAAGGCGCTTGTCAGAGTAGAATGTGCGAAAATGATCAATTTCTTCCGGTGAGTGTAGAAGCCGTGATAGATCTGTGATGTTAGGATTCCTTGTTCGTTTTCGTGAAGGACCTACTGCTGCATGCTTGGTTCGTGGTCCTCGTTTGCGAGCATCCATGGTGAGAAAAGAGATTTTGGGGAAAAAATGGGTTTTGAAGAAAATGGAAGATTTTGGGAGATTTTGGGAGAAATCTGAAGAGTAATGATGAGAAAGAAGCAAGGAGTAATGGATTATGTTAGGTTGCATGAATGGGTAAATGAGTAAAATGAGGATGGATGAATTTTTGAGAGAAGAGAGAAAAAGCTAGGGCTGTATTCGAATACTGCATAAGAGAACTAAACCTAAAACATGAATTAGCTTTTATACCTGGGCAAAAACGCGAAGGTGTAGTCGACTACACCTGCTGGTATTCGAATACACAATTTTCTGGGAACGTGTATTCGACTACAGATCCTTTGTATTCGAATACAGGAAATCTGGGAACGTGTGTATTCGAATACAAAGTGTCGTATTCGACTACATAAGCACAGTTTTGCTTAAAAACTCAGTTTTTTAAGAAAATTGTATCATACAATACATAAAAATCATATATCAAGAACAATAATCAACAAGAAATAAGAGATATGACAAACTTATGTATATCATGCAATGGCTAAAGATCATTTTCACTTAAAATACCAAGTTCTCTTCGGATTTTATAAAATGAATCTTTTGGTAATGGTTTTGTAAATATATCAGCCAGTTGATTATGTGTATCAACAAATGTTACCTCAACATTACCTTTAAGTACATGATCCCGTAGAAAATGATGTCGGATATCGATGTGTTTAGTTCTAGAATGCATGATTGGATTCTTCGAGATGTTTATGGCGCTTGTGTTATCACATGTTAAGGGAATGCATCCAAGATCAACTCCATAGTCATGTAATTGCTGTTTGAGCCAGAGAATCTGGGCACAACAGCTTCCTGCTGCAATGTATTCTGCTTCAGCAGTACTAAGTGCAACACAAGCTTGCTTTTTACAAGACCATGACACTAGTGCATTTCCTAAGACATGGCATGTGCCGCTGGTGCTTTTAAGGTCTGTTTTGCATCCCGCATAATCCGAATCAGAGTATCCAACTAGGCTACATATGCTACCCTTGGGGTACCATAGTCCTACATTTGTCGTTCCTTTCAGATACTTCATAATTCTTTTAACAGCTACTAGATGTGATTCTTTCGGATCTGCCTGAAATCTTGCACACAGACAAACACTAAACATAATATCTGGCCTGCTGGCCGTTAGATATAATAATGATCCAATCATACCTCGATATTTGGATATGTCGATTGAAATTCCTGATGCATCTTTATCAACATATGTTCCGGAGCCCATTGGAGTTGTACTTTCTTTGCAATTTTCCATGTCAAATTTCTTTAGTAATTCTTTACAGTATTTTGCTTGATTAATGAAGATGTCGTGCTCAAGTTGCTTGATATGAAGTCCAAGAAAATAGTTTAATTTCCCCATCATGGACATTTCGAATTCTCCTTTCATTATTGAAGAGAATTCTTCACATATGTCCTTGTTGGTTGATCCAAATATTATATCATCAACATAAATTTGAACCAGTAATGTGTGACCATTATCTCTTTTGACAAATAATGTTTTATCAACCTCCCCTTTGTCAAATCCGCGTTCACATAAAAAGGTGCTTAATCTGTCATACCAAGCTCTTGGAGCTTGTTTCAAACCATAAAGAGCCTTTTTCAATTTGTAAACATGTGAGGGATTTTTGTAATCTTCAAACCCAGGGGGCTGTTTGACATAGACTTCTTCATTTATGTATCCGTTGAGAAAGGCACTCTTCACATCCATTTGATATAACTCAAAATTCATGGAACAAGCATATGCTAGTAATAGTCGTATTGCTTCTAATCTTGCTACCGGAGCAAATGTTTCGTCAAAATCTATCCCTTCCTCTTGATTGTATCCTTGAGTGACCAATCTAGCTTTGTTGCGGACAACTATGCCATTCTCATCTAGTTTATTTTTAAACACCCATTTTGTACCAATGATGTGTTTATTTCCAGGATTAGGAACAAGTTCCCATACTTGGCTTCGTTCAAATTGATTGAGTTCTTCTTGCATAGCAAGTATCCATTGATCATCCTTAAGTGCTTCACCAATTTTTGAGGGTTCTATTTGAGAAACAAATGCCATGTTTAAGCAAGCATCTTGCAACCTTAATCTTGTTGTGACTCCTTTATTGATATCACCTATGATATTATCAATTGGGTGATATCTATGGGTTCTCCATTCTTTAGGAAGATCATCACTTTGTTTTTCAATATTGACTTCACTTTCTTGATCTGGTTGATTAGCTTGAGGTTCTTGGCTTGAATCATTGCTTTCAAAAACATCATCATCACAAGAAATAATATTTTCCTCTTTTATGGGGTTAGTTTCATCAAAAGTTACATGCATTGATTCTTCAACTAATAAAGTTCTTTTATTGAAAATTCTAAATGCTTTACTAGATAAAGAGTACACGAGGAATATACCTTCATCAGCTTTTTCATCAAATTTTCCAAGGTTATCTTTACCGTTATTTAACACAAAACACTTACATCCAAAAATGTGGAAGTGAGAGATATTTGGTTTTCTACCTTTGTAAAGTTCATAAGGAGTTTTCTTAAGAATTGGCCTAATGATTACCCGGTTTGAAACATAGCATGCTGTGTTTACAGCATCTGCCCAAAAATATTTTGGTAGATTTGAATCGCTTAGCATAGTTCTAGCGAGTTCTATCAAGGATCTATTCTTTCTCTCAACAACCCCATTTTGTTGTGGTGTCCTTGGTGCAGAAAAGTTGTGGAAAATGCCATTTTCTTCACAAAATTCTTCAAATGAAGTATTTTGAAACTCTCTTCCATGATCACTTCTAATTGATACAATTTTGGCAGATTGTTCATTTTGGACTAGCTTGGCATAATTTTTAAATGCCTTAAAAGCTTCATTTTTACTTGCCAAAAATAAGGTCCAGGTGAACCTTGAGTA
>JBBPBR010000343.1:319859-394335 GCA_037974775.1 Cicer pinnatifidum
TCCATATGAGTTTCCACCAAGACTTTTGGTTCTTGATGGACCGAACAAGTCCATATGTATCAATTGTAGTGGTCTAGAGGTTGAAATGACATTTTTAGGTTTGAAAGAACTTTTTGTTTGCTTCCCTTTTTGACATGCGTCACACAATTTATCCTTTATAAATTTCATTTTTGGCAAGCCTACAACAAGATCATGCTTGACCAATTTGTTTAAATGATCCATGTGAATATGAGCAAATCTCTTATGCCATAGCCAAGCATCATTATTGTCGCTTACCAAAAGACATTTCATTTTTAAGGATAAATCGTCAAGATTAAGTATGAAAATGTTTTTGAAACGCTTACCGACAAACTGAGTTTCATTTGTAGCTTCATTTTGTATGATGCACTCATCTTTATTAAAAATTATCTTGTATCCTTTGTCGCAAAGCTGGCTAATGCTTATGAGATTATGTTTTAGACCTTCAACATATAAGACATCTTCAATTGAGGGGGATGGTGATGTACCGACTTTTCCAAAGCCTAAAATTTTTCCTTTGTTGTTGTCTCCATATATTACATGTCCCTTTGACTCAAGTGTTAAGGCTGAAAATTTTGTTACATCACCCGTCATATGTTTGGAGCATCCACTATCTAAGTACCACATATTTGAGGTATCTTGCTTGCATACCTACAAAATTGAAATCAAACTTTATTAGGTACCCAATGTGCTTTGGGTCCTTCATGGTTAGTACCTTTCTTTACCCATATGTAATGTCCACTTGGAACACTAAAGTTTCTAATGTAACAAACATTAGGTGTATGACCATGAAGACCACAATAAGAACAAGTAGGATTAAATCTACTATTAGTAGCATATCTATGAGATTTACTTTGAATAATTTTCTTATTAGAAAAATCATCCTTTTTCAGGACTATAATCTTTTCTTGATTAGATTGATTACTTGCTTTAACAAAAATAGTTTTGTTCAAATTTGGTTTATCAAATTTTGAATATCCAAGACCACTTTTGTCGTTTGAGTATCTTTGCATATTTAAGACATTTTCTAATCCTAATTATCCCTTTTCGTATCGTTCAATCACTCTATTTAATTGAACAATTTTGAAAGAGAGGGAATCACATTTATTGCATGTAAAATTCTGTTTTATTTTTTCAGAATTTTTCTCCATAGTATCAACTTTTTCTTGTAAACTTGAAATTTGTTTCTTTTGTGTTGACACTAATTTATACAGATTTTTACATTCAATAAGCAATTCCTTTATCGCGTTTTGAGCATCATTGTATTCTATAATTAATTCACTATTAGTTTTATTATAAAGAGGAGAGTCTATATTACTAACCTCTTCTTCATCATCTGATTGATGCGAAGCCATCAATGCAACATTGGCGCATTCTTCACTTTCTGTTTCTGAAGATGAACTTACTTCGTTGTCTTCCCAAGCTATGTATGCCTTCTTGAAGTCTTTCTTTTTGATGGCATTCTTCTTAGCAAGGTTTGGACAATCTGCTTTAATATGTCCTTGTTTACCACATTCAAAGCAAGTGAAGTTTTGACTTGATGTAGAATTATCTTTCTTCTTGAAGCTTTTCTTTTTGAATGTTCTATCATTTTTAAGAAACTTACTAAATTTCTTAACTAGAAAGATAATATTTTCGTCTTCGTCTGAATCGTCAACTTTGATTTGTTCTCTTGATTCGGTCTTTAGAGCAATATTTTTGGTCTTCTTTTCTTGGCTTTCATTTTGTTCTAGCCTTCCAAGTTCGATTTCGTGCTCTTGAAGTTTTCCAAATAGTGCAGAAAGAGACATTTTGGATAGGCTTTTCTTTTCGGATATTGCTGCCACTTTTGGTTGCCAAGCCCTTGTCAATGATCTTAGTACTTTTAGATTTAATTCATCATTGGTGAAGACTTTTCCAAGTGCTGTTAAGTGATTGGTTAAGTGGGAGAATCTTTTCTGCAAGTCTAGAATAGACTCTCCGGGCTGCATTCTAAATAACTCATATTCTTGTGATAGTGTGTTGAGTTTAGATCTTTTTACCTCAATGGTGCCTTCATGAGTTATTTCCAACGTATCCCATATCTCTTTTGCTGTTTTGCAGTGAGATATCCGGAAAAATTCGTCCATTCCTAGTGCAGATTGCAGTATATTCTTAGCCTTCTTATCGAACAACACTTTTCTTTTATCATCATCAGTCCAAGAATCTTTTATCTTAATCTCTTCTTTGTTATTGATGACAGTTTTTGGAATGTGAGGTCCATTTTCAACTGCATCCCATATTTCATCTCCTTGTGCTTCAAGGTATGCTTGCATACGTATTTTCCAGAAATCATAGTGCTCTCCAACGAAACATGGTGGCTTGGTACTGCTACCACCATCTCTAAAAACAGGTTGTGCGGAAGCCATGTATATTTGATCGAGGAGTAAGTTACCTTAACCCGCTCTGATGCCAATTGTAAGAACAGAAGTACGCCTAAGAGGGGGGGGGGGTGAATTAGGTGTAGGTAGATTTTCTTGTTTTTAGAGATTTAGTGTTTGATTTTTCTGATTTAAGATAGTGTATGGAAAAGATAAATGACAGAAAAATAAAGAACACAAAGATATTATCCTGGTTCCCCTTATAACCAAGGGTACGTCCAGTCCTCTTGCACACCACAAGAGATTAATTCAATACTTGTTAGAAAAGTACAACTCCCACCCTGGGATTTTTGCTACAAAACTTCTAACAATACTTCTAAGATAGAACACCACTATCTTAGTTTAAACTAATTTATACAAATGATATAATCAGGTTTGAATGAGTCTAATATGTGGTATATTGATAAACAACTCAATAGCAATTCAAGTACTTGAGAACCTTTTGAAATGATATGAAAATCTAATGCAAGTACTTAGAAAATTCAGAATTTTGTTCAAAGTTGTTCAGTGAATTGATTCAAGGATCGTTATGATTTGATCTGAAGTTATGGGGTATTTATACTCCATAAAACATCCCTTCAGATTCGTGGCCATTGATCCAAGAGGTTTGATGAAAAATTACAATGTTCTAAAGACATCCCAGATCTGAAAAATTGTAATGTTTCCAGGTGTATTCGAATACAGCATATGTGTATTCGAATACAAGTCTCTGTAACGTTTAAAAAATTCAAATTTTACATCTTGTATTCGAATACACATTTGTGTAGTCGAATACAGATTAGTGAATTTTAGCCTCTGACTTAGCTTGTATTCGACTACATATATGTGTAGTCGAATACACATATAGCAATTTTGGCCTCTGACTTAGCTTGTATTCGACTACAGATATGTGTAGTCGAATACACACATAGCAACTTTGGTCTCTGACTTGAAGTGTATTCGACTACACATTGTTGTAGTCGAATACAACATTTAGATTTTTGCCTCTGACTTAAGTTGTATTCGAATACAACATGGTGTATTCGAATACACTTATACACTTAGTTAAAAATCTGATTTTCAACTGCTTTGTTAATGTGTTTTGGTCTTTTGAAAACATTTTAAATGCATGCATAAATGCGACTTGTTCTCATGTACTTGAAGTATTGATGAGTATCATATACCTTTACATTTTATCATCTATGGTTTTACTTGCAAGCTTATTAGGAAGCTTATGAATCTTCTTTTTGATCTTGTTGCATTGTCCATAATCGGTGGTTTTGTTGTCATCAAAAACATGTAGTTTACAGATTTTATGCAATCTTGTGCATCCAATAGGTGTGTTTGTGTCATCGGACGAACATTTAGGTCATTTTCGTCCTCCCTAGGCTTATTCTTGTCCAATTTGGGTTTTTAACCAATCTTGTGCATCCAATAGGTGTGTTTGTGTCATTGGAGGAACATTTAGGTCATTTTCGTCCTCCCTAGTCTTATTCTTGTCCAATTAGGGATTTTATGCAATCTTGTGCATCCAATAGGTGTGTTTGTGTCATTGGACGAACATTTAGGTCATTTTCATCCTCCCTAGGCTTATTCTTGTCCAATTAGGGTTTTTAACCAATCTTGTGCATCCAATAGGTGTGTTTGTGTCATTGGAGGAACATTTAGGTCATTTTCGTCCTCCCTAGTCTTATTCTTGTCCAATTATTGATTTTGTGCAATCTTATGCATCCAATAGGTGTGTTTGTGTCATTGGACGATCATTTAGGTCATTTTCGTCCTCCCTAGGCTTATTCTTGTCCAATTAGGGTTTTTAACCAATCTTGTGCATCCAATAGGTGTGTTTGTGTCATTGGAGGAACATTTAGGTCATTTTCGTCCTCCCTAGTCTTATTCTTGTCCAATTAGGGATTTTATGCAATCTTGTGCTTCCAATAGGTGTGTTTGTGTCATTGGACGAACATTTAGGTCATTTCCGTCATCACTAGGCTTATTCTTGTCCAATTAGGGTTTTTAACCAATCGTGTGCATCCAATATGTGTGTTTGTGTCATTGGATGAACATTTAGGTAACTTTCGTCCTCCCTATGCTTATTCTTGTCCAATTAGGGTTTTTAACCAATCTTGTGCATCCAATAAGTTCATTTGTGTCATTGGATGAACATTTAGGTCATTTTCGTCCTCCCTAGTCTTATTCTTGTCCAATTAGGGTTTTAAGCAATCTTGTGCATCCAATATGTGTGTTTGTGTCATTGGATGAACATTTAGGTCATTTTCGTCCTCCCTATGCTTATTCTTGTCCAATTAGGGTTTTTAACCAATCTTGTGCATACAATAAGTTCATTTGTGTCATTGGATGAACATTTAGGAAATTTTCGTCCTCCCTAGTCTTATTCTTGTCCAATTAGGGATTTTATGCAATCTTGTGCATCCAATAGGTGTGTTAGTGTCATTGGACGAACATTTAGGTCATTATCGTCCTCCCTAGGCTTTTTCTTGTCCAATTAGGGTTTTTAACCAATCTTGTGCATCCAATAGGTGTGTTTGTGTCATTGGAGGAACATTTAGGTCATTTTCGTCCTCCCTATTCTTATTCTTGTCCAATTAGGGATTTTATGCAATCTTGTGCATCCAATAGGTGTGTTTGTGTCATCGGACGAACATTTAGGTCATTTTCGTCCTCCCTAGGCTTATTCTTGTCCAATTAGTGTTTTTAACCAATCTTGTGCATCCAATAAGTTCATTTGTGTCATTGGACGAACATTTAGGTCATTTTCGTCATCCCTAGGCTTATTCTTGTCCAATTTCTTGTCCAATTAGGGTTTTTAACCAATCTTGTGCATCCAATAAGTTCATTTGTGTCATTGGATGAACATTTAGGTCATTTTCGTCCTCCCTAATCTTATTCTTGTCCAATTAGGGTTTTAAGCAATCTTGTGCATCCAATATGTGTGTTTGTGTCATTGGATGAACATTTATGTCATTTTCGTCCTCCCTATGCTTATTCTTGTCCAATTAGGGTTTTTAACCAATCTTGTGCATACAATAAGTTCATTTGTGTCATTGGATGAACATTTAGGTAATTTTCGTCCTCCCTAGTCTTATTCTTGTCCAATTAGGGATTTTATGCAATCTTGTGCATCCAATAGGTGTGTTAGTGTCATTGGACGAACATTTAGGTCATTTTCGTCCTCCCTAGGCTTATTCTTGTCCAATTAGGGTTTTTAACCAATCTTGTGCATCCAATAGGTGTGTTTGTGTCGTTGGAGGAACATTTAGGTCATTTTCGTCCTCCCTATTCTTATTCTTGTACAATTAGGGATTTTATGCAATCTTGTGCATCCAACAGGTGTGTTTGTGTCATCGGACGAACATTTAGGTCATTTTCGTCCTCCCTAGGCTTATTCTTGTCCAATTAGTGTTTTTAACCAATCTTGTGCATCCAATAAGTTCTTTTGTGTCATTGGACGAACATTTAGGTCATTTTCGTCATCCCTAGGCTTATTCTTGTCCAATTAGGGTTTTTAACCAATCTTGTGCATTCAAAATGTGTGTTTGTGTCATTGGATGAACATTTAGGTAATTTTCGTCCTCCCTATGCTTATTCTTGTCCAATTAGGGTTTTTAACCAATCTTGTGCATCCAATAAGTTCATTTGTGTCATTGGATGAACATTTAGGTCATATTCGTCCTCCCTAGTCTTATTCTTGTCCAATTAAGGTTTTAAGCAATCTTGTGCATCCAATATGTGTGTTTGTGTCATTGGATGAACATTTAAGTCATTTTCGTCCTCCCTATGCTTATTCTTGTCCAATTAGGGTTTTTAACCAATCTTGTGCATACAATAAGTTCATTTGTGTCATTGGATGAACATTTAGGTAATTTTCGTCCTCCCTAGTCTTATTCTTGTCCAATTAGGGATTTTATGCAATCTTGTGCATCCAATAGGTGTGTTTGTGTCATTGGACGAACATTTATGTCATTTTCGTCCTCCCTAGGCTTATTCTTGTCCAATTAGGGTTTTTAACCAATCTTGTGCATCCAATAGGTGTGTTTGTGTCATTGGAGGAACATTTAGGTCATTTTCGTCCTCCCTAGTCTTATTCTTGTCCAATTAGGGATTTTATGCAATCTTGTGCATCCAATAGGTGTGTTTGTGTCATTGGGCGAACATTTAGGTCATTTTCGTCCTCCCTAGGCTTATTCTTGTCCAATTAGGGTTTTTAACCAACCTTGTGCATCCAATAAGTTCATTTGTGTCATTGGTTGAACATTTTGGTCATTTTCGTCCTCCCTAGGCTTATTCTTGTCCAATTAGGGTTTTTAACCAACCTTGTGTATCCAATAAGTTCATTTGTGTCATTGGTGGAACATTTAGTTCATTTACGTCCTCCCTAGTCTTATTCTTGTCCAATTAGGGTTTTTATGCAATCTTGTGCATCCAATAGGTGTGTTTGTGTCATTGGAGGAACATTTAGGTCATTTTCGTCCTCCCTAGTCTTATTCTTGTCCAATTAGGGTTTTAAGCAATCTTGTGCATCCAATATGTGTGTTTGTGTCATTGGATGAACATTTAGGTCATTTTCGTCCTCCCTATGCTTATTCTCTTCCAATTAGGGTTTTTAACCAATCTTGTGCATCCAATAAGTTCATTTGTGTCATTGGATGAACATTTAGGTCATTTACGTCCTCCCTAGGCTTATTCTTGTCCAATTAGGGTTTTTAACCAATCTTGTGCATCCAATAAGTTCATTTGTGACATTGGATGAACATTTAGGTCATTTACGTCCTCCCTAGGCTTATTCTTGTCCAATGAGGGTTTTTAACCAATCTTGTGCATCCAATAAGTTCATTTGTGTCATTGGAAGAACATTTAGGTCATTTTCGTCATCCCTAGTCTTATTCTTGTCCAATTAGGGTTTTAAGCAATCTTGTGCATCCAATATGTGTGTTTGTGTCATTGGATGAACATTTAGGTCATTTTCGTCCTCCCTATGCTTATTCTTGTCCAATTAGGGTTTTTAACCAATCTTGTGCATCCAATAAGTTCATTTGTGTCATTGGATGAACATTTAGGTCATTTTCGTCCTCCCTAGTCTTATTCTTGTCCAATTAGGGTTTTAAGCAATCTTGTGCATCCAATAGGTGTGTTTATATCATTGGAGGAACATTTAGGTCATTTTCGTCCTCCCTAGTCTTATTCTTGTCCAATTAGGGTTTTTATGCAATCTTGTGCATCCAATAGGTGTGTTTGTGTCATTGGAGGAACATTTAGGTCATTTTCGTCATCCCTATTCTTATTCTTGTCCAATTAGGGCTTTTATGCAATCTTGTGCATCCAATAGGTGTGTTTGTGTCATTGGAGGAACATTTAGGTCATTTTCGTCCTCCCTAGTCTTATTCTTGTCCAATTAGGGTTTTTATGCAATCTTGTGCATCCAATAGGTGTGTTTGTGTCATTGGACGAACATTTAGGTCATTTTCGTCCTCCCTAGGCTTATTCTTGTCCAATTAGGGTTTTTAACCAATCTTGTGCATCCAATAGGTGTGTTTGTGTCATTGGAGGAACATTTAGGTCATTTTCGTCCTCCCTAGTCTTATTATTGTCCAATTAGGGTTTTTATGAAATCTTGTGCATCCAATAGGTGTGATTGTGTCATTGGACGAACATTTAGGTCATTTTCGTCCTCCCTAGGCTTATTCTTGTCCAATTAGGGTTTTTAACCAATCTTGTGCATCCAATATGTGTGTTTGTGTCATTGGATGAACATTTAGGTCATTTTCGTCCTCCCTATGCTTATTCTTGTCCAATTAGGGTTTTTAACCAATCTTATGCATCCAATAAGTTCATTTGTGTCATTGGATGAACATTTAGGTCATTTGCGTCCTCCCTAGGCTTATTCTTGTCGAATTTGGGTTTTTAACCAATCATGTGCATCCAATAAGTTGATTTGTGTCATTGGATGAACATTTAGGTCATTTTCGTCCTCCCTAGGCTTATTCTTGTCCAATTAAGGTTTTTAACCAATCTTGTGCATCCAATATGTGTGTTTGTGTCATTGGATGAACATTTAGGTCATTTTCGTCCTCCCTAGGCTTATTCTTGTCCAATTAGGGTTTTTAACCAATCTTGTGCATCCAATAGGTGTGTTTGTGTCATTGGACGAACATTTAGGTCATTTTCGTCCTCCCTAGGCTTATTCTTGTCCAATTAGGGTTTTTAACCAATCTTGTGCATCCAATAGGTGTGTTTGTGTCATTGGAGGAACATTTAGGTCATTTTCGTCCTCCCTAGTCTTATTCTTGTCCAATTAGGGTTTTTATGCAATCTTGTGCATCCAATAGGTGTGTTTGTGTCATTGGACGAACATTTAGGTCATTTTCATCCTCCATAGGCTTATTCTTGTCCAATTAGGGTTTTTAACCAACCTTGTGCATCCAATAAGTTCATTTGTGTCCTTGGTTGAACATTTAGGTCATTTTCATCCTCCCTAGGCTTATTCTTGTCCAGTTAGGGTTTTTAACCAATCTTGTGCATCCAATAAGTTCATTTGTGTCATTGGATGAACATTTAGGTCATTTTCGTCCTCCCTAGTCTTATTCTTGTCCAATTAGGGTTTTAAGCAATCTTGTGCATCCAATATGTGTGTTTGCGTCATTGGATGAACATTTAGGTCATTTTCGTCCTCCCTATGCTTATTCTTGTCCAATTAGGGTTTTTAACCAATCTTGTGCATCCAATAAGTTCATTTGTGTCATTGGATGAACATTTAGGTCATTTTCGTCCTCAATAGTCTTATTCTTGTCCAATTAGGGTTTTTATGCAATCTTGTGCATCCAATAGGTGTGTTTGTGTCATTGGACGAACATTTAGGTCATTTTCGTCCTCCCTAGGCTTATTCTTGTCCAATTAGGGTTTTTAACCAATCTTGTGCATCCAACAAGTTCATTTGTGTCATTGGACGAACATTTAGGTCATTTTCGTCATCCCTAGGCTTATTCTTGTCCTATTAGGGTTTTGTAACCAATCTTGTGAATCCAATATGTGTGTTTGTGTCATTGGATGAACATTTAGGTAATTTTCGTCCTCCCTATGCTTATTCTTGTCCAATTAGGGTTTTTAACCAATCTTGTGCATCCAATAAGTTCATTTGTGTCATTGGATGAACATTTAGGTCATTTTCGTCCTCCCTAGTCTTATTCTTGTCCAATAAGGGTTTTTATGCAATCTTGTGCATCCAATAGGTGTGTTTGTGTCATTGGATGAACATTTAGGTCATTTTCGTCCTCCCTAGTCTTATTCTTGTCCAATTAGGGTTTTTATGCAATCTTGTGCATCCAATAGCTGTGTTTGTGTCATTGGACGAACATTTAGGTCATTTTCGTCCTCCCTAGGCTTATTCTTGTCCAATTAGGGTTTTTAACCAATCTTGTGCATCCAATAGGTGTGTTTGTGTCATTGGAGGAACATTTAGGTCATTTTCGTCCTACCTAGTCTTATTCTTGTCCAATTAGGGTTTTTATGCAATCTTGTGCATCCAATAGGTGTGCTTGTGTCATTGGACGAACATTTAGGTCATTTTCGTCCTCCCTAGGCTTATTCTTGTCGAATTAGGGTTTTTAACCAATCTTGTGCATCCAATAGGTGTGTTTGTGTCATTGTAGGAACATTTAGGTCATTTTTGTCCTCCCTAGTCTTATTTTTGTTCAATTAGGGTTTTTATGCAATCTTATGCATCCAATCGGTGTGTTTGTGTCATTGGACGAACATTTAGGTCATTTTCGTCCTCCCTAGGCTTATTCTTGTCCAATTAGGGTTTTTAACCAATCTTGTGCATCCAATAGGTGTGTTTGTGTCATTGGAGGAACATTTAGGTCATTTTCGTCCTCCCTAGTCTTATTCTTGTTCAATTAGGGTTTTTATGCAATCTTGTGCATCCAGTCGGTGTGTTTGTGTCATTGGACGAACATTTAGGTCATTTTCGTCCTCCCTAGGCTTATTCTTGTCCAATTAGGGTTTTTAACCAATCTTGTGCATCCAATAGGTGTGTTTGTGTCATTGGAGGAACATTTAGGTCATTTTCGTCCTCCCTAGTCTTATTCTTGTTCAATTAGGGTTTTTATGCAATCTTGTGCATCCAATCGGTGTGTTTGTGTCATTGGACGAACATTTAGGTCATTTTCGTCCTCCCTAGGCTTATTCTTGTCCAATTAGGGTTTTTAACCAATCTTGTGCATCCAATAGGTGTGTTTGTGTCATTGGAGGAACATTTAGGTCATTTTCGTCCTCCCTAGTCTTATTCTTGTTCAATTAGGGTTTTTATGCAATCTTGTGCATCCAATCGGTGTGTTTGTGTCATTGGATGAACATTTTGGTCATTTTCATCCTCCCGATGCTTATTCTTGTCCAATTAGGGTTTTTAACCAATCTTGTGCATCCAATAGGTGTTTTTGTGTCATTGGAGGAACATTTAGGTCATTTTCGTCCTCCCTAGTCTTATTCTTGTCCAATTTGGGTTTTTATGCAATATTGTGCATCCAATAGGTGTGTTTGTGTCATTGGACGAACATTTAGGTCATTTTCGTCGTCCCTAGCCTTATTCTTGTGCAATTAGGGTTTTTAACCAACCTTGTGCATCCAATAAGTTCATTTGTGTCATTGGATGAACATTTAGGTCATTTTCGTCCTCCCTAGGCTTATTCTTGTCCAATTATGGTTTTTAACCAATCTTGTGCATCCAATAGGTGTGTTTGTGTCATTGGAGGAACATTTAGGTCATTTTCGTCCTCCCTAGTCTTATTCTTGTCCAATTATGGTTTTTAGGCAATCTTGTGCATCCAATAGGTGTGTTTGTGTCATTGGACGAACATTTAGGTCATTTTCGTCCTCCCTAGGCTTATTCTTGTCCAATTAGGGTTTTTAACCAATCTTGTGCATCCAATAGGTGTGTTTGTGTCATTGGAGGAACATTTAGGTCATTTTCGTCCTCCCTAGTCTTATTCTTGTTCAATTAGGGATTTTATGCAATCTTGTTCATCCAATAGGTGTGTTTATGTCATTGGACGAACATTTAGGACATTTTCGTCCTCCCTAGGCTTATTCTTTTCCGATTAGGGTTTTTAACCAATCTTGTGCATCCATTAAGTTCATTTGTGTCATTGGACGAACATTTAGGTCATTTTCGTCATCCCTAGGCTTACTCTTGTCCAATTAGGGTTTTTAACCAATCTTGTGCATCCAATATGTTCATTTGTGTCATTGGATGAACATTTAGGTCATTTTCGTCCTCCCTAGTCTTATTCTTGTCCAATTAGGGTTTTAAGCAATCTTGTGCATCCAATATGTGTGTTTGTGTCATTGGATGAACATTTAGGTCATTTTCGTCCTCCCTATGCTTATTCTTGTCCAATTAGGGTTTTTAACCAATCTTGTGCATACAATAAGTTCATTTGTGTCATTGGATGAACATTTAGGTCATTTGCGTCCTCCCTAGTCTTATTCTTGTCCAATTAGGGATTTTATGCAATCTTGTGCATCCAATAGGTGTGTTTGTGTCATTGGACGAACATTTAAGTCATTTTCATCCTCCCTAGACTTATTCTTGTTCAATTAGGGTTTTTAACCAATCTTGTGCATCCAATAGGTGTGTTTGTGTCATTGGAGGAACATTTAGGTCATTTTCGTCCTCCCTAGTCTTATTCTTGTCCAATTAGGGTTTTAAGCAATCATGTGCATCCAATATGTGTGTTTGTGTCATTGGATGAACATTTAGGTCATTTTCGTCCTCCCTATGCTTATTCTTGTCCAATTATGGTTTTAAACCAATCTTGTGCATACAATAAGTTCATTTGTGTCATTGGATGAACATTTAGGTCATTTGCGTCCTCCCTAGTCTTATTATTGTCCAATTAGGGATTTTATGCAATCTTGTGCATCCAATAGGTGTGTTTGTGTCATTGGACGAACAGTTAGGTCATTTTCATCCTCCCTAGACTTATTCTTGTTCAATTAGGGTTTTTAACCTATCTTGTGCATCCAATAGGTGTGTTTGTGTCATTGGAGGAACATTTAGGTCATTTTCGTCCTCCCTAGTCTTATTCTTGTCCAATTAGGGTTTTAAGCAATCTTGTGCATCCAATATGTGTGTTTGTGTCATTGGATGAACATTTAGGTCATTTTCGTCCTCCCTATGCTTATTCTTGTCCAATTAGGGTTTTTAACCTATCTTGTGCATACAATAAGTTCATTTGTGTCATTGGATGAACATTTTGGTCATTTTCGTCCTCCCTAGTCTTATTGTTGTCCAATTAGGGTTTTTATGCAATCTTGTGCATCCAATAAGTGTGTTTGTGTCATTGGAGGAACATTTAGGTCATTTTCGTCCTCCCTAGTCTTATTCTTGTCCAATTAGGGATTTTATGCAATCTCGTGCATCCAATAGGTGTGTTTGTGTCATTGGACGAACATTTAGGTCATTTCGGTCCTCCCTAGGCTTATTCTTGTGCAATTAGGGTTTTTAACCAATCTTGTGCATCCAATAAGTTCATTTGTGTCATTCGATGAACATTTAGGTCATTTTCGTCCTCCCTAGGCTTATTCTTGTCCAATTAGGGTTTTCAACCAATCTTGTGCATCCAATAAGTTCATTTGTGTCATTGGATGAATATTTAGGTCATTTTCGTCCTCCCTAGGCTTATTCTTGTCCAATTAGGGTTTTTAACCAATCTTGTGCATCCAATAAGTTCATTTGTGTCATTGGATGAACATTTAGGTCATTTTCGTCCTCCCTAGGCTTATTCTTGTCCAATTAGGGTTTTTAACCAATCTTGTGCATCCAATAGGTGTGTTTGTGTCATTGGATGAACATTTAGGTCATTTTCGTTCATTCTAGGCTTATTCTTGTCCAATTAGGGTTTTTTACCAATCCTGTGCATCCAATAAGTTTATTTGTGTCATTGGATAAACATTTAGGTCATTTTCGTCCACCCTAGGCTTATTCTTGTCCAATTAGGGTTTTTAACCAATCTTGTGCATCCAATAAGTTCATTTGTGTCATTGGATGAACATTTAGGTCATTTTCGTCCTCCCTAGGCTTAGTCTTGTCCAATTAGGGTTTTTATGCAATCTTGTGCATCTAATAGGTGTGTTTGTGTCATTGGAGGAACATTTAGGTCATTTTCGTCCTCCCTAGTCTTATTCTTGTCCAATTAGGGTTTTTATGCAATCTTGTGCATCCAATAGGTGTGTTTGTGTCATTGGACGAACATTTAGGTCATTTTCGTCCTCCCTAGGCTTATTCTTGTCCAATTAGGGTTTTTAACCAATCTTGTGCATCCAATAAGTTAATTTGTGTCATTGGATGAACAATTTGGTCATTTTCGTCCTCCCTAGTCTTATTCTTGTCCAATTAGGGTTTTAAGCAATCTTGTGCATCCAATATGTGTGTTTGTGTCGTTGGATGAACATTTAGGTCATTTTCGTCCTCCATATGCTTATTCTTGTCCAATTAGGGTTTTTAACCAATCTTGTGCATCCAATAAGTTCATTTGTGTCATCGGAGGAACATTTAGGTCATTTTCGTCCTCCCTAGGCTTATTCTTGTCCAATTAGGGTTTTCAACCAATCTTGTGCATCCAATAAGTTCATTTGTGTCATTGGACGAACATTTAGGTCATCTTCGTCCTCCCTAGTCTAATTCTTCTCCAATTAGGGTTTTAAGCAATCTTGTGCATCCAATAGGTGTGTTTGTATCATTGGAGGAACATTTAGGTCATTTTCATCCTCCCTAGTCTTATTCTTGTCCAATTAGGGTTTTTATGCAATCTTGTGCATCCAATAGGTGTGTTTGTGTCATTGGACGAACATTTAGGTCATTTTCGTCCTCCCTAGGCTTATTCTTGTCCAACTAGGGTTTTTAACCAATCTTGTGCATCCAATAGGTGTGTTTGTGTCATTGGAGGTACATTTAGGTCATTTTCGTCCTCCCTAGTCTTATTCTTGTCCAATTAGGGATTTTATGCAATCTTGTGCATCCAATAGGTGTGTTTGTGTCATCGGACGAACATTTAGGTCATTTTCGTCCTCCCTAGGCTTATTCTTGTCCAATTAGTGTTTTTAACCAATCTTGTGCATCCAATAAGTTCATTTGTGTCATTGGACGAACATTTAGGTCATTTTCGTCATCCCTAGGCTTATTCTTGTCCAATTAGGGTTTTTAACCAATCTTGTGCATTCAAAATGTGTGTTTGTGTCATTGGATGAACATTTAGGTAATTTTCGTCCTCCCTATGCTTATTCTTGTCCAATTAGGGTTTTTAACCAATCTTGTGCATCCAATAAGTTCATTTGTGTCATTGGATGAACATTTAGGTCATTTTCGTCCTCCCTAGTCTTATTCTTGTCCAATTAGGGTTTTAAGCAATCTTGTGCATCCAATATGTGTGTTTGTGTCATTGGATGAACATTTAGGTTATTTTCGTCCTCCCTATGCTTATTCTTGTCCAATTAGGGTTTTTAACCAATCTTGTGCATACAATAAGTTCATTTGTGTCATTGGATCAACATTTAGGTAATTTTCGTCCTCCCTAATCTTATTCTTGTCCAATTAGGGATTTTATGCAATCTTGTGCATCCAATAGGTGTGTTTGTGTCATTGGAGGAACATTTAGGTCATTTTCGTCCTCCCTAGTCTTATTCTTGTCCAATTGGGGTTTTTATGCAATCTTGTGCATCCAATAGGTGTGTTTGTGTCATTGGACGAACATTTAGGTCATTTTCGTCCTCCCTAGGCTTATTCTTGTCCAATTAGGGTTTTTAACCAATCTTGTGCATCCAATAGGTGTGTTTGTGTCATTGGACGAACATTAAGGTCATTTTCGTCCTCCCTAGGCTTATTCTTGTCCAATTAGGGTTTTTAACAAACCTTGTGCATCCAATAAGTTCATTTGTGTCATTGGACGAACATTTAGGTCATTTACGTCCTCCCTATGCTTATTCTTGTCCAATTAGGGTTTTTAACCAATCTTGTGCATCCAATAAGTTCATTTGTGTCATTGGATGAACATTTAGGTCATTTTCGTCCTCCCTAGGCTTATTCTTGTCCAATTAGGGTGTTCAACCAATCTTGTGCATCCAATAAGTTCATTTGTGTCATTGGATGAACATTTAGGTCATTTTCGTCCTCCCTAGGCTTATTCTTGTCCAATTAGGGTTTTTAACCAATCTTGTGCATCCAATAAGTTCATTTGTGTCATTGGATGAACATTTAGGTCATTTTCGTCCTCCCTAGGCTTATTCTTGTCCAATTAGGGTTTTCAACCAATCTTGTGCATCCAATAGGTGTGTTTGTGTCATTGGAGGAACATTTAGGTCATTTTCGTCCTCCCTAGTCTTATTCTTGTCCAATTAGGGTTTTTATGCAATCTTGTGCATCCAATAGGTGTGTTTGTGTCATTGGACGAACATTTAGGTCATTTTCGTCTTCCCTAGGCTTATTCTTGTCCGATTAGGGTTTTTAGGCAATCCTGTGCATCCAATAGGTGTGTTTGTGTCATTGGACGAACATTTTGGTCATTTTCGTCCTCCCTAGGCTTATTCTTGTCCAATTTGGGTTTTTAACCAACCTTGTGCATCCAATAAGTTCATTTGTGTCATTGGTTGAACATTTAGGTCATTTTCGTCCTCCCTAGGCTTATTCTTGTCCAATTAGGGTTTTTAACCAATCTTGTGCATCCAATAAGTCCATTTGTGTCATTGGATGAACATTTAGGTCATTTTCGTCCTCCCTAGTCTTATTCTTGTCGAATTAGGGTTTTTATGCAATCTTGTGCATCCAATAGGTGTGTTTGTGTCATTGGAGGAACATTTAGGTCATTTTCGTCCTCCCTAGTCTTATTCTTGTCCAATTAGGGTTTTTATGCAATCTTGTGCATCCAATAGGTGTGTTTGTGTCATTGGACGAACATTTAAGTAATTTTCGTCCTCCCTAAACTTATTCTTGTCCAATTAGGGTTTTTAACCAATCTTGTGCATCCAATAAGTTCATTTGTGTCATTGGATGAACATTTAGGTCATTTTCGTCCTCCCTAGGCTTCTTCTTGTCCAATTGGGGTTTTCAACAAATCTTGTGCATCCAATAAGTTAATTTGTGTCATTGGATGAACATTTAGGTCATTTTCGTCCTCCCTAGGCTTATTCTTGTCGAATTAGGGTTTTTAACCAACCTTGTGCATCCAAGAAGTTCATTTGTGTCATTGGATGAACATTTAGGTCATTTTCGTCCTCCCTAGTCTTATTCTTGTCCAATTAGGATTTTAAGCAATCTTGTGCATCCAATATGTGGGTTTGTGCCATTGGATGAACATTTAGGTCATTTTCGTCCTCCCTATGCTTATTCTTGTCCAATTAGGGTTTTTAACCAATCTTGTGCATCCAATAAGTTCATTTGTGTCATTGGATGAACATTTAGGTCATTTTCGTCCTCCCTAGTTTTATTCTTGTCGAATTAGGATTTTTATGCAATCTTGTGCATCCAATAGGTGTGTTTGTGTCATTGGACGAACATTTAGGTCATTTTCGTCCTCCCTAGGCTTATTCTTGTCCAATTAGGGTTTTTAACCAATCTTGTGCATCCAATAAGTTCATTTGTGTCATTGGACTAACATTTAGGTCATTTTCGTCATCCCTAGGATTATTCTTGTCCAATTAGGGTTTTTAACCAATCGTGTGCATCCAATATGTGTGTTTGTGTCATTGGATGAACATTTAGGTAATTTTCGTCCTCCCTATGCTTATTCTTGTCCAATTAGGGTTTTTAACCAATCTTGTGCATCCAATAAGTTCATTTGTGTCATTGGATGAACATTTAGGTCATTTTCGTCCTCCCTAGTCTTATTCTTGTCCAATTAGGGTTTTAAGCAATCTTGTGCATCCAATATGTGTGTTTGTGTCATTGGATGAACATTTAGGTCATTTTCGTCCTCCCTATGCTTATTCTTGTCCAATTAGGGTTTTTAACCAATCTTGTGCATACAATAAGTTCATTTGTGTCATTGGATGAACATTTAGGTAATTTTCGTCCTCCCTAGTCTTATTCTTGTCCAATTAGGGATTTTAGGCAATCTTGTGCATCCAATAGGTGTGTTTGTGTCATTGGAGGAACATTTAGGTCATTTTCGTCCTCCCTAGTCTTATTCTTGTCCCATTAGGGTTTTTTTGCAAACTTGTGCATCCAATAGGTGTGTTTGTGTCATTGGACGAACATTTCGGTCATTTTCGTCCTCCCTAGGCTTATTCTTGTCCAATAAGGGTTTTTAACCAATCTTGTGCATACAATAAGTTCATTTGTGTCATTGGATGAACATTTAGGTCATTTTCGTCCTCCCTAGTCTTATTCTTGTCCAATTAGGGATTTTATGCAATCTTGTGCATCCAATAGGTGTGTTTGTGTCATTGGACGAACATTTAGGTCATTTTCTTCCTCCCTAGGCTTATTCTTGTCCAATTAGGGTTTTTAACCAATCTTGTGCATCCAATAGGTGTGTTTGTGTCATTGGAGGAACATTTAGGTCATTTTCGTCCTCCCTAGTCTTATTCTTGTTCAATTAGGGATTTTATGCAATCTTGTTCATCCAATAGGTGTGTTTATGTCATTGGACGAACATTTAGGACATTTTCGTCCTCCCTAGGCTTATTCTTTTCCGATTAGGGTTTTTAACCAATCTTGTGCATCCATTAAGTTCATTTGTGTCATTGGACGAACATTTAGGTCATTTTCGTCATCCCTAGGCTTACTCTTGTCCAATTAGGGTTTTTAACCAATCTTGTGCATCCAATATGTGTGTTTGTGTCATTGGATGAACATTTAGGTAATTTTCGTCCTCCCTATGCTTATTTTTGTCCAATCAGGGTTTTTAACCAATCTTGTGCATCCAATAAGTTCATTTGTGTCATTGGATGAACATTTAGGTCATTTTCGTCCTCCCTAGTCTTATTCTTGTCCAATTAGGGTTTTAAGCAATCTTGTGCATCCAATATGTGTGTTTGTGTCATTGGATGAACATTTAGGTCATTTTCGTCCTCCCTATGCTTATTCTTGTCCAATTAGGGTTGTTAACCAATCTTGTGCATCCAATAAGTTCATTTGTGTCATTGGATGAACATTTAGGTCATTTTTGTCCTCTCTAGTCTTATTCTTGTCCAATTAGGGTTTTTATGCAATCTTGTGCATCCAATAGGTGTGTTTGTGTCATTGGAGGAACATTTAGGTCATTTTCGTCCTCCCTAGGCTTATTCTTGTCCAATTAGGGTTTTCAACCAATCTTGTGCATCCAATAAGTTCATTTGTGTCATTGGAGGGACATTTAGGTCATTTTCGTCCTCCCTAGGCTTATTCTTGTCCAATTAGGGTTTTTATGCAATCTTGTGCATCCAATAGGTGTGTTTGTGTCATTGGACGAACATTTAGGTCATTTTCGTCCTCCCTAGGCTTATTCCTGTCCAATTAGGGTTTTTAACCAATCTTGTGCATCCAATAGGTGTGTTTGTGTCATTGGAGGAACATTTAGGTCATTTTCGTCCTCCCTAGTCTTATTCTTGTCCAATTAGGGATTTTATGCAATCTTGTGCATCCAATAGGTGTGTTTGTGTCATTGGACGAACATTTAGGTCATTTTCGTCCTCCCTTGGCTTATTCTTGTCCAATTTGGGTTTTTAACCAATCTTGTGCATACAATAAGTTCATTTGTGTCATTGGATGAACATTTAGGTAATTTTCGTCCTCCCTAGTCTTATTCTTGTCCAATTAGGGATTTTATGCAATCTTGTGCATCCAATAGGTGTGTTTGTGTCATTGGAGGAACATTTAGGTCATTTTCGTCCTCCCTAGTCTTATTCTTGTCCAATTAGGGTTTTTATGCAATCTTGTGCATCCAATAGGTGTGTTTGTGTCATTGGACGAACATTTAGGTCATTTTCGTCCTCCCTAGGCTTATTTTTGTCCGATTAGGGTTTTTAGGCAATCCTGTGCATCCAATAGGTGTGTTTGTGTCATTGGACGAACATTTAGGTCATTTTCGTCCTCCCTAGGCTTATTCTTGTCCAATTTGGGTTTTTAACCAACCTTGTGCATTCATTAAGTTCATTTGTGTCATTGGTTGAACATTTAGGTCATTTTCGTCCTCCCTAGGCTTATTCTTGTCCAATTAGGGTTTTTAACCAACCTTGTGCATCAAATAAGTTCATTTGTGTCATGGGTGGAACATTTAGGTCATTTACGTCCTCCCTAGTCTTATTCTTGTCCAATTAGGGTTTTTATGCAATCTTGTGCATCCAATAGGTGTGTTTGTGTCATTGGACGAACATTTAGGTCATTTTCGTCCTCCCTAGGCTTATTCTGGTCCAATTAGGGTTTTTAACCAATCTTGTGCATCCCATAAGTTCATTTGTGTCATTGGATGAACATTTAGGTCATTTTCGTCATCCCTAGTCTTATTCTTGTCCAATTAGGGTTTTAAGCAATCTTGTGCATCCAATATGTGTATTTGTGTCATTGGATGAACATTTAGGTCATTTTCGTCCTCCCTATGCTTATTCTTGTCCAATTAGGGTTTTTAACCAATCTTGTGCATCCAATAAGTTCATTTGTGTCATTGGATGAACATTTAGGTCATATACGTCCTCCCTAGGCTTATTCTTGTCCAATTAGGGTTTTTAACCAATATTGTGCATCCAATAAGTTCCTTTGTGTCATTGGATGAACATTTAGGTCATTTTCGTCCTCCCTAGGCTTATTCTTGTCCAATTAGGGTTTTTATGCAATCATGTGCATCCAATAGGCGTGTTTGTGTCATTGGACGAACATTTAGGTCATTTTCGTCCTCCCTAGGCTTATTCTTGTCCAATTAGGGTTTTTAACCAACCTTGTGCATCCAATAAGTTCATTTGTGTCATTGGTTGAACATTTAGGTCATTTTCGTCCACCCTAGGCTTATTCTTGTCCAATTAGGGTTTTTAACCAACCTTATGCATCCAATAAGTTCATTTGTGTCATTGGTGGAACATTTAGGTCATTTACGTCCTCCCTAGTCTTATTCTTGTCCAATTAGGGTTTTTATGCAATCTTGTGCATCCTATAGGTGTGTTTGTGTCATTGGACGAACATTTAGGTCATTTTCGTCCTCCCTAGGCTTATTCTTGTCCAATTAGGGTTTTTATGCAATCATGTGCATCCAATAGGTGTGTTTGTGTCATTGGACGAACATTTAGGTCATTTTCATCCTCCCTAGGCTTATTCTTGTCCAATTAGGGTTTTTAACCAACCTTTTGCATCCAATAAGTTCATTTGTGTCATTGGTGGAACATTTAGGTCATTTACGTCCTCCCTAGTCTTATTCTTGTCCAATTAGGGTTTTTATGCTATCTTGTGCATCCAATAGGTGTGTTTCTGTCATTGGAGGAACATTTAGGTCATTTTCGTCCTCCCTAGTCTTATTCTTGTCGAATTAGGGTTTTTATACAATCTTGTGCATCCAGTAGGTGTGTTTGTGTCATTGGAGGAACATTTAGGTCATTTTCGTCCTCCCTAGTCTTATTCTTGTCCAATTAGGGTTTTTATGCAATCTTGTGCATCCAATAGGTGTGTTTGTGTCATTGGACGAACATTTAGGTCATTTTCGTCCTCCCTAGGCTTATTCTTGTCCAATTAGGGTTTTTAACCAATCTTGTGCATCCAATAAGTTCATTTGTGTCATTGGATGAACATTTAGGTCATTTTTGTCCTCCCTAGTCTTATTCTTGTCCAATTAGGGTTTTTAACCAACCTTGTGCATCCAATAAGTTCATTTGTGTCATTGGTGGAACATTTAGGTCATTTACGTCCTCCCTAGTCTTATTCTTGTCCAATTAGGGTTTTTATGCAATCTTGTGCATTCAATAGGTGTGTTTGTGTCATTGGAGGAACATTTAGGTCATTTTCGTCCTCCCTAGTCTTATTCTTGTCCAATTAGGGTTTTTATGCAATCTTGTGCATCCAATAGGTGTGTTTGTGTCATTGGACGAACATTTAGGTCATTTTCGTCCTCCCTAGGCTTATTCTTGTCCAATTAGGGTTTTTAACCAACCTTGTGCATCCAATAAGTTCATTTGTGTCATTGGTTGAACATTTAGGTCATTTTCGTCCTCCCTAGGCTTATTCTTGTCCAATTAGGGTTTTTAACGAACCTTGTGCATCCAATAAGTTCATTTGTGTCATTGGTGGAACATTTAGGTCATTTACGTCCTCCCTAGTCTTATTCTTGTCCAATTAGGGTTTTTATGCAATCTTGTGCATTCAATAGGTGTGTTTGTGTCATTGGAGGAACATTTAGGTCATTTTCGTCCTCCCTAGTCTTATTCTTGTCCAATTAGGGTTTTTATGCAATCTTGTGCATCCAATAGGTGTGTTTGTGTCATTGGACGAACATTTAGGTCATTTTCGTCCTCCCTATGCTTATTCTTGTCTAATTAGGGTTTTTAACCAATCTTGTGCATCCAATAAGTTCATTTGTATCATTACACGAACATTTAGGTCATTTTCGTCCTCCCTAGGCTTATTCTTGTCCAATTAGGGTTTTTAACCAATCATGTGCATCCAATAAGTTGATTTGTGTCATTGGATGAACATTTAGGTCATTTTCGTCCTCCCTAGGCTTATTCTTGTCCATTTAGGGTTTTTAACCAATCTTGTGCATCCAATAAGTTCATTTGTGTCGATGGATGAACATTTAGGTCATTTTCGTCCTCCCTAGGCTTATTCTTGTCCAATTAGGGTTTTTCGCCAATCTTGTGCCTCCAATAAGTTCATTTGTGTTATTGGAGGAACATTTAAGTCATTTTCGTCCTCCCTAGTCTTATTCTTGTCCAATTAAGGTTTTTATGCAATCTTGTGCATCCAATAGGTGTGTTTGTGTCATTGGACGAACATTTAGGTCATTTTCGTCCTCCCTAGGCTTATTCTTGTCCAATTAGGGTTTTTAACCAATCTTGTGCATCCAATAGGTGTGTTTGTGTCATTGGAGGAACATTTAGGTCATTTTCGTCCTCCCTAGTCTTATTCTTGTCCAATTAAGGATTTTATGCAATCTTGTGCATCCAATAGGTGTGTTTGTGTCATCGGACGAACATTTAGGTCATTTTCGTCCTCCCTAGGCTTATTCTTGTCCAATTAGTGTTTTTAACCAATCTTGTGCATCCAATAAGTTCATTTGTGTCATTGGACGAACATTTAGGTCATTTTCGTCATCCCTAGGCTTATTCTTGTCCAATTAAGGTTTTTAACCAATCTTGTGCATTCAATATGTGTGTTTGTGTCATTGGATGAACATTTAGGTAATTTTCGTCCTCCCTATGCTTATTCTTGTCCAATTAGGGTTTTTAACCAATCTTGTGCATCCAATAAGTTCATTTGTGTCATTGGATGAACATTTAGGTCATTTTCGTCCTCCCTAGTCTTATTCTTGTCCAATTAGGGTATTTATGCAATCTTGTGCATCCAATAGGTGTGTTTGTGTCATTGGACGAACATTTAGGTCATTTTCGTCCTCCCTAGGCTTATTCTTGTCCAATTAGGGTTTTTAACCAATCTTGTGCATCCAATACGTGTGTTTGTGTCATTGGAGGAACATTTAGGTCATTTTCGTCCTCCCTAGTCTTATTCTTGTCCAATTAGGGATTTTATGCAATCTTGTGCATCCAATAGGTGTGTTTGTGTCATTGGACGAACATTTAGGTCATTTTCGTCCTCCCTAGGCTTATTTTTGTCCAATTAGGGTTTTTAACCAATCTTGTGCATCCAATAAGTTCATTTGTGTCATTGGACGAACATTTAGGTCATTTTCGTCATCCCTAGGCTTATTCTTGTCCAATTAGGGTTTTTAACCAATCTTGTGCATTCAATATGTGTGTTTGTTTCATTGGATGAACATTTAGGTAATTTTCGTCCTCCCTATGCTTATTCTTGTCCAATTAGGGTTTTTAACCAATCTTGTGCATCCAATAAGTTCATTGGTGTCATTGGATGAACATTTAGGTCATTTTCGTCCTCCCTAGTCTTATTCTTGTCCAATTAGGGTTTTAAGCAATCTTGTGCATCCAATATGTGTGTTTGTGTCATTGGATGAACATTTAGGTCATTTTCGTCCTCCCTATGCTTATTCTTGTCCAATTAGGGTTTTTAACCAATCTTGTGCATACAATAAGTTCATTTGTGTCATTGGATGAACATTTAGGTAATTTTCGTCCTCCCTAGTCTTATTCTTGTCCAATTAGGGATTTTATGCAATCTTGTGCATCCAATAGGTGTGTTTGTGTCATTGGACGAACATTTAGGTCATTTTCGTCCTCCCTAGGCTTATTCTTGTCCAATTAGGGTTTTTAACCAATCTTGTGCATCCAATAGGTGTGTTTGTGTCATTGGAGGAACATTTAGGTCATTTTCGTCCTCCCTAGTCTTATTCTTGTCCAATTAGGGATTTTGTGCAATCTTGTGCATCCAATAGGTGTGTTTGTGTCATTGGACGAACATTTAGGTCATTTTCGTCCTCCCTAGGCTTATTCTTGTCCAATTAGGGTTTTTAACCAATCTTGTGCATCCAATAGGTGTGTTTGTGTCATTGGAGGAACATTTAGGTCATTTTCGTCCTCCCTAGTATTATTCTTGTCCAATTAGGGATTTTATGCAATCTTGTGCATCCAATAGGTGTGTTTGTGTCATTGGACGAACATTTAGGTCATTTCCGTCATCACTAGGCTTATTCTTGTCCAATTAGGGTTTTTAACCAATCGTGTGCATCCAATATGTGTGTTTGTGTCATTGGATGAACATTTAGGTAATTTTCGTCCTCCTTTTGCTTATTCTTGTCCAATTAGGGTTTTTAACCAATCTTGTGCATCCAATAAGTTCATTTGTGTCATTGGATGAACATTTAGGTCATTTTCGTCCTCCCTAGTCTTATTCTTGTCCAATTAGGGTTTTAAGCAATCTTGTGCATCCAATATGTGTGTTTGTGTCATTGGATGAACATTTAGGTCATTTTCGTCCTCCCTATGCTTATTCTTGTCCAATTAGGGTTTTTAACCAATCCTATGCATCCAATAAGTTCATTTGTGTCATTGGATGAACATTTAGGTCATTTTCGTCCTCCCTAGTCTTATTCTTGTCCAATTAGGGATTTTATGCAATCTTGTGCATCCAATAGGTGTGTTTCTGTCATCGGACGAACATTTAGGTCATTTTCGTCCTCCCTAGGCTTATTCTTGTCCAATTAGTGTTTTTAACCAATCTTGTGCATCCAATAAGTTCATTTGTGTCATTGGACGAACATTTAGGTCATTTTCGTCATCCCTAGGCTTATTCTTGTCCAATTTCTTGTCCAATTAGGGTTTTTAACCAATCTTGTGCATCCAATAAGTTCATTTGTGTCATTGGATGAACATTTAGGTCATTTTCGTCCTCCCTAATCTTATTCTTGTCCAATTAGGGTTTTAAGCAATCTTGTGCATCCAATATGTGTGTTTGTGTCATTGGATGAACATTTATGTCATTTTCGTCCTCCCTATGCTTATTCTTGTCCAATTAGGGTTTTTAACCAATCTTGTGCATACAATAAGTTCATTTGTGTCATTGGATGAACATTTAGGTAATTTTCGTCCTCCCTAGTCTTATTCTTGTCCAATTAGGGATTTTATGCAATCTTGTGCATCCAATAGGTGTGTTAGTGTCATTGGACGAACATTTAGGTCATTTTCGTCCTCCCTAGGCTTATTCTTGTCCAATTAGGGTTTTTAACCAATCTTGTGCATCCAATAGGTGTGTTTGTGTCGTTGGAGGAACATTTAGGTCATTTTCGTCCTCCCTATTCTTATTCTTGTACAATTAGGGATTTTATGCAATCTTGTGCATCCAACAGGTGTGTTTGTGTCATCGGACGAACATTTAGGTCATTTTCGTCCTCCCTAGGCTTATTCTTGTCCAATTAGTGTTTTTAACCAATCTTGTGCATCCAATAAGTTCTTTTGTGTCATTGGACGAACATTTAGGTCATTTTCGTCATCCCTAGGCTTATTCTTGTCCAATTAGGGTTTTTAACCAATCTTGTGCATTCAAAATGTGTGTTTGTGTCATTGGATGAACATTTAGGTAATTTTCGTCCTCCCTATGCTTATTCTTGTCCAATTAGGGTTTTTAACCAATCTTGTGCATCCAATAAGTTCATTTGTGTCATTGGATGAACATTTAGGTCATATTCGTCCTCCCTAGTCTTATTCTTGTCCAATTAAGGTTTTAAGCAATCTTGTGCATCCAATATGTGTGTTTGTGTCATTGGATGAACATTTAAGTCATTTTCGTCCTCCCTATGCTTATTCTTGTCCAATTAGGGTTTTTAACCAATCTTGTGCATACAATAAGTTCATTTGTGTCATTGGATGAACATTTAGGTAATTTTCGTCCTCCCTAGTCTTATTCTTGTCCAATTAGGGATTTTATGCAATCTTGTGCATCCAATAGGTGTGTTTGTGTCATTGGACGAACATTTATGTCATTTTCGTCCTCCCTAGGCTTATTCTTGTCCAATTAGGGTTTTTAACCAATCTTGTGCATCCAATAGGTGTGTTTGTGTCATTGGAGGAACATTTAGGTCATTTTCGTCCTCCCTAGTCTTATTCTTGTCCAATTAGGGATTTTATGCAATCTTGTGCATCCAATAGGTGTGTTTGTGTCATTGGGCGAACATTTAGGTCATTTTCGTCCTCCCTAGGCTTATTCTTGTCCAATTAGGGTTTTTAACCAACCTTGTGCATCCAATAAGTTCATTTGTGTCATTGGTTGAACATTTTGGTCATTTTCGTCCTCCCTAGGCTTATTCTTGTCCAATTAGGGTTTTTAACCAACCTTGTGCATCCAATAAGTTCATTTGTGTCATTGGAGGAACATTTAGGTCATTTTCGTCCTCCCTAGTCTTATTCTTGTCCAATTAGGGTTTTTATGCAATCTTGTACATCCAATAGGTGTGTTTGTGTCATTGGACGAACATTTAGGTCATTTTCGTCCACCGTAGGCTTATTCTTGTCCAATTAGGGTTTTTAATCAACCTTGTGCATCCAATAAGTTCATTTGTGTCATTGGTTGAACATTTAGGTCATTTTCGTCCTCCATAGGCTTATTCTTTTCCAATTAGGGTTTTTAACCAATCTTGTGCATCCAATAAGTTCATTTGTGTCATTGGATGAACATTTAGGTCATTTTCGTCCTCCCTAGTCTTATTCTTGTCCAATTAGGGTTTTTATGCAATCTTGTGCATCCAATAGGTGTGTTTGTGTCATTGGAGGAACATTTAGGTCATTTTCGTCCTCCCTAGTCTTATTCTTGTCCAATTAGGGTTTTTATGCAATCTTGTGCATCCAATAGGTGTGTTTGTGTCATTGGACGAACATTTAGGTCATTTTCGTCCTCCCTAGGCTTATTCTTGTCCGGTTAGGGTTTTTAACCAATCTTGTGCTTTCAATAAGTTCATTTGTGTCATTGGATGAACATTTAGGTCATTTTCGTCCTCCCTAGTCTTATTCTTGTCCAATTAGGGTTTTTATGCAATCTTGTGCATCCAATAGGTGTGTTTGTGTCATTGGAGGAACATTTAGGTCATTTTCGTCCTCCCTAGTCTTATTCTTGTCCAATTAGGGATTTTATGCAATCTTGTGCATCCAATAGGTGTGTTTGTGTCATTGGACGAACATTTAGGTCATTTTCGTCCTCCCTAGGCTTTTTCTTGTCCAATTAGGGTTTTTAACCAATCTTGTGCATCCAATAAGTTCATTTGTGTCATTGGATGAACATTTAGGTCATTTTCGTCCTCCCTAGGCTTATTCTTGTCCAATTAGGGTTTTTAACCAATCTTGTGCATCCAATATGTGTGTTTGTGTCATTGGACGAACATTTAGGTCATTTTCGTCCTCCCTATGCTTATTCTTGTCCAATTAGGGTTTTTAACCAATCTTGTGCATCCAATAAGTTCATTTGTGTCATTGGATGAACATTTTGGTCATTTTCGTCCTCCCTAGTCTTATTCTTGTCCAATTAGGGTTTTAAGCAATCTTGTGCATCCAATAGGTGTGTTTGTGTCATTTGAGGAACATTTAGGTCATTTTCGTCCTCCCTAGTCTTATTCTTGTCCAATTAGGGTTTTTAACCAATCTTGTGCATACAATAAGTTCATTTGTGTCATTGGATGAACATTTAGGTAATTTTCGTCCTCCCTAGTCTTATTCTTGTCCAATTAGGGATTTTATGCAATCTTGTGCATCCAATAGGTAAGTTTGTGTCATTGGACGAACATTTAGGTCATTTTCGTCCTCCCTAGTCTTATTCTTGTCCAATTAGGGTTTTAAGCAATCTTGTGCATCCAATATGTGTGTTTGTGTCATTGGATGAACATTTAGGTCATTTTCGTCCTCCCTATGCTTATTCTTGTCCAATTAGGGTTTTTAACCAATCTTGTGCATACAATAAGTTCATTTGTGTCATTGGATGAACATTTATGTCATTTTTGTCCTCCCTAGTCTTATTCTTGTCCAATTAGGGATTTTATGCAATCTTGTGCATCCAATAGGTGTGTTTGTGTCATTGGACGAACATTTAGGTCATTTTCGTCCTCCCAAGGCTTATTCTTGTCCAATTAGGGTTTTTAACCAATCTTGTGCATCCAATAGGTGTGTTTGTGTCATTGGAGGAACATTTAGGTCATTTTCGTCCTCCCTAGTCTTATTCTTGTCCAATTAGGGATTTTATGCAATCTTGTGCATCCAATAGGTGTGTTTGTGTCATCAGACGAACATTTAGGTCATTTTCGTCCTCCCTAGGCTTATTCTTGTCCAATTAGGGTTTTTAACCAATCTTGTGCATCCAATAGGTGTGTTTGTGTCATTGGAGGAACATTTAGGTCATTTTCGTCCTCCCTAGTCTTATTCTTGTCCAATTAGGGATTTTATGCAATCTTGTGCATCCAATAGGTGTGTTTGTGTCATTGGACGAACATTTAGGTCATTTTCGTCCTCCCTAGGCTTATTCTTGTCCAATTAGGGTTTTTAACCAATCTTGTGCATCCAATAAGTTCATTTGTGTCATTGAATGAACATTTAGGTCATTTTTGTCCTCCCTAGTCTTATTCTTGTCTAATTAGGGTTTTTATGCAATCTTGTGCATCCAATACGTTCATTTGTGTCATTGGATGAACATTTAGGTCATTTTCGTCCTCTCTAGTCTTATTCTTCTCCAATTAGGGTTTTTATGCAATCTTGTGCATCCAATAGGTGTGTTTGTGTCATTGGAGGAACATTTAGGTCATTTTCGTCCTCCCTAGTCTTATTCTTGTCCAATTAGGGATTTTATGCAATCTTGTGCATCCAATAGGTGTGTTTGTGTCATTGGACGAACATTTAGGTCATTTTCGTCCTCCCTAGACTTATTCTTATCCAATTAGGGGTTTTAACCAATCTTGTGCATCCAATAGGTGTGTTTGTGTCATTGGAGGAACATTTAGGTCATTTTCGTCCTCCCTAGTCTTATTCTTGTCCAATTAGGGATTTTATGCAATCTTGTGCATCCAATAGGTGTGTTTGTGTCATTGGACGAACATTTAGGTCATTTCCGTCCTCCCTAGGCTTATTCTTGTCCAATTAGGGTTTTTAACCAATCTTGTGCATACAATAAGTTCATTTGTGTCATTGGATGAACATTTAGGTCATTTTCGTCCTCCCTAGTCTTATTCTTGTCCAATTAGGGTTTTTATGCAATCTTGTGCATCCAATAGGTGTGATTGTGTCATTGGACAAACATTTAGGTCATTTTCGTCCTCCCTAGTCTTATTCTTGTCGAATTAGGGTTTTTATGCAATCTTTTGCATCCAATAGGTGTGTTTGTGTCATTGGAGGAACATTTAGGTCATTTTCGTCCTCCCTAGTCTTATTCTTGTCCAATTAGGGTTTTTATGCAATCTTGTGCATCCAATAGGTGTGTTTGTGTCATTGGACGAACATTTAGGTCATTTTCGTCCTCCCTAGGCTTATTCTTATCCAATTAGGGATTTTAACCAATCTTGTGCATCCAATAAGTTCATTTGTGTCATTGGATGAACATTTAGGTCATTTTCGTCCTCCCTAGTCTTATTCTTGTCCAATTAGGGTTTTTATGCAATCTTGTGCATCCAATAGGTGTGTTTGTGTCATTGGAAGAACATTTAGGTCATTTTCATCCTCCCTAGGCTTATTCTTGTCCAATTAGGGTTTTATGCAATCTTGTGCATCCAATAGGTGTGTTTGTGTCATTGGAGGAACATTTAGGTCATTTTCGTCCTCCCTAGTCTTATTCTTGTCCAATTAGGGTTTTTATGCAATCTTGTGCATCCAATAGGTGTGTTTGTGTCATTGGACGAACATTTAGGTCATTTTCGTCCTCCCTAGGCTTATTCTTGTCCAATTAGGGTTTTTAACCAATCTTGTGCATCCAATAAGTTCATTTGTGTCATTGGAGGAACATTTAGGTCATTTTCGTCCTCCCTAGGCTTATTCTTGACCAATTAGGGTTTTTATGCGATCTTGTGCATCCAATAGGTGTGTTTGTGTCATTGGACGAACATTTAGGTCATTTTCGTCCTCCCTAGGCTTATTCTTGTCCAATTAGGGTTTTTAACCAATCTTGTGCATCCAATAGGTGTGTTTGTGTCATTGGAGGAACATTTAGGTAATTTTCGTCCTCCCTAGTCTTATTCTTGTCCAATTAGGGATTTTGTGCAATCTTGTGCATCCAATAGGTGTGTTTGTGTCATTGGACGAACATTTAGGTCATTTTCGTCCTCCCTAGGCTTATTCTTGTCCAATTAGGGTTTTTAACCAATCTTGTGCATCCAATAGGTGTGTTTGTGTCATTGAATGAACATTTAGGTCATTTTCGTCCTCCCTAGTCTTATTCTTGTCCAATTAGGGATTTTATGCAATCTTGTGCATCCAATAGGTGTGTTTGTGTCATTGGGCGAACATTTAGGTCATTTTCGTCCTCCCTAGGCTTATTCTTGTCCAATTAGGGTTTTTAACCAATCTTGTGCATCCAATAGGTGTGTTTGTGTCATTGGAGGAACATTTAGGTAATTTTCGTCCTCCCTAGTCTTATTCTTGTCCAATTAGGGATTTTGTGCAATCTTGTGCATCCAATAGGTGTGTTTGTGTCATTGGACGAACATTTAGGTCATTTTCGTCCTCCCTAGGCTTATTCTTGTCCAATTAGGGTTTTTAACCAATCTTGTGCATCCAATAGGTGTGTTTGTGTCATTGAATGAACATTTAGGTCATTTTCGTCCTCCCTAGTCTTATTCTTGTCCAATTAGGGATTTTATGCAATCTTGTGCATCCAATAGGTGTGTTTGTGTCATTGGACGAACATTTAGGTCATTTCCGTCATCACTAGGCTTATTCTTGTCCAATTAGGGTTTTTAACCAATCGTGTGCATCCAATATGTGTGTTTGTGTCATTGGATGAACATTTAGGTAATTTTCGTCCTCCCTATGCTTATTCTTGTCCAATTAGGGTTTTTAACCAATCTTGTGCATCCAATAAGTTCATTTGTGTCATTGGATGAACATTTAGGTCATTTTCGTCCTCCCTAGGCTTATTCTTGTCCAATTAGGGTTCTCAACCAATCTTGTGCATCCAATAAGTTCATTTGTGTCATTGGATGAACATTTAGGTCATCTTCGTCCTCCCTAGTCTAATTCTTCTCCAATTAGGGTTTTAAGCAATCTTGTGGATCCAATAGGTGTGTTTGTATCATTGGAGGAACATTTAGGTCATTTTCGTCCTCCCTAGTCTTATTCTTGTCCAATTAGGGTATTTAACCAATCTTGTGCATCCAATAGGTGTGTTTGTGTCATTGGATGAACATTTAGGTCATTTTCGTCCTCCCTAGTCTTATTCTTGTCCAATTAGGGTTTTTTATGCAATCTTGTGCATCCAATAGGTGTGTTTGTGTCATTGGAGGAACATTTAGGTCATTTTCGTCCTCCCTAGTCTTATTCTTGTCCAATTAGGGTTTTTAACCAATCTTGTGCATACAATAAGTTCATTTGTGTCATTGGAGGAACATTTAGGTCATTTTCGTCAGCCCTAGGCTTATTCTTGTCCAATTAGGGTTTTTAACCAATCGTGTGCATCCAATATGTGTGTTTGTGTCATTGGATGAACATTTAGGTAATTTTCGTCCTCCCTATGCTTATTCTTGTCCAATTAAGGTTTTTAACCAATCTTGTGCATCCAATAAGTTCAATTGTGTCATTGGATAAACATTTAGGTCATTTTCGTCCTCCCTAGTCTTATTCTTGTCCAATTAGGGTTTTAAGCAATCTTGTGCATCCAATATGTGTGTTTGTGTCATTGGAGGAACATTTAGGTCATTTTCGTCCTCCCTAGTCTTATTCTTGTCCAATTAGGGTTTTTAACCAATCTTGTGCATACAATAAGTTCATTTGTGTCATTGGAGGAACATTTAGGTCATTTTCGTCCTCCCTAGTCTTATTCTTCTCCAATTTGGGTTTTTATGCAATCTTGTTCATCCAATAGGTGTGTTTGTGTCATTGGAGGAACATTTAGGTCATTTTCGTCCTCCCTAGTCTTATTCTTGTCCAATTAGGGTTTTTAACCAATCTTGTGCATCCAATAAGTTCATTTGTGTCATTGGATGAACATTTAGGTCATTTTCGTCCTCCCTAGTCTTATTCTTGTCCAATTAGAGTTTTAAGCAATCTTGTGCATCCAATAGGTGTGTTTGTGTCATTGGAGGAACATTTAGGTCATTTTCATCCTCCCTAGTCTTATTCTTGTCCAATTAGGGTTTTTAACCAATCTTGTGCATACAATAAGTTCATTTGTGTCATTGGAGGAACATTTAGGTCATTTTCGTCCTCCCTAGTCTTATTCTTGTCCAATTAGGGTTTTTATGCAATCTTGTGCATCCAATAGGTGTGTTTGTGTCGTTGGAGGAACATTTAGGTCATTTTCGTCCTCCCTAGTCTTATTCTTGTCCAATTAGGGTTTTTAACCAATCTTGTGCATCCAATAAGTTCATTTGTGTCATTGGATTAACAATTAGGTCATTTTCGTCCTCCCTAGTCTTATTCTTGTCCAATTAGGGTTTTAAGCAATCTTGTGCAACCAATATGTGTGTTTGTGTCATTGGATGAACATTTAGGTCATTTTCGTCCTCCCTATGCTTATTCTTGTCCAATTAGGGTTTTTAACCAATCTTGTGCATACAATAAGTTCATTTGTGTCATTGGATGAACATTTAGGTAATTTTCGTCCTCCCTAGTCTTATTCTTGTCCAATTAGGGATTTTATGCAATCTTGTGCATCCAATAGGTGTGTTTGTGTCATTGGACGAACATTTAGGTTATTTTCGTCCTCCCTAGGCTTATTCTTGTCCAATTAGGGTTTTTAACCAATCTTGTGCATCCAATAGGTGTGTTTGTGTCATTGGAGGAACATTTAGGTCATTTTCGTCCTCCCTAGTCTTATTCTTGTCCAATTAGGGTTTTTAAGCAATCTTGTGCATCCAATAAGTTCATTTGTGTCATTGGATGAACATTTAGGTCATTTTCGTCCTCCCTAGTCTTATTCTTGTCGAATTAGGGTTTTTATGCAATCTTGTGCATCCAATAGGTGTGTTTGTGTCATTGGAGGAACATTTAGGTCATTTTCGTCCTCCATAGTTTTATTCTTATCCAATTAGGGTTTTTATGCAATCTTGTGGATCCAATAGGTGTGTTTGTGTCATTGGACGAACATTTAGGTCATTTTCGTCCTCCCTAGGCTTATTCTTGTCCAATTAGGGTTTTTAACCAATCTTGTGCATCCAATAAGTTCATTTGTGTCATTGGATGAACATTTAGGTCATTTTCGTCCTCCCTAGTCTTATTCTTGTCCAATTAGGGTTTTAAGCAATCTTGTGCATCCAATATGTGGGTTTGTGTCATTGGATGAGCGTTTAAGTCATTTTCATCCTCCCTATGCTTATTCTTGTCCAATTAGGGTTTTTAACCAATCTTGTGCATCCAATAAGTTCATTTGTGTCATTGGATGAACATTTAGGTCATTTTCGTCCTCCCTAGTCTTATTCTTGTCCAATTAGGGTTTTTATGCAATCTTGTGCATCCAATAGGTGTGTTTGTGTCATTGGACGAACATTTAGGTCATTTTCGTCCTCCCTAGGCTTATTCTTGTCCAATTAGTGTTTTTAACCAATCTTGTGCATCCAATAAGTTCATTTGAGTCATTGGATGAACATTTAGGTCATTTTCGTCCTCCCTAAGCTTATTCTTGTCCAATTAGGGTTTTTAACCAATCTTGTGCATCCAATAAGTTCATTTGTGTCATTGGATGAACATTTAGGTCATTTTCGTCCTCCCTAGTCTTATTCTTGTCCAATTAGGGTTTTAAGCAATCTTGTGCATCCAATATGTGTGTTTGTGTCATTGGATGAACATTTAGGTCATTTTCGTTCTCCCTATGCTTATTCTTGTCCAATTAGGGTTTTTAACCAATCTTGTGCATACAATAAGTTCATTTGTGTCATTGGAAGAACATTTAGGTCATTTTCGTCCTCCCTAGTCTTATTCTTGTCCAATAAGGGTTTTTATGCAATCTTGTGCATTCAATAGGTGTGTTTGTGTCATTGGACGAACATTTAGGTCATTTTCGTCCTCCCTAGGCTTATTCTTGTCCAATTAGGAGTTTTAACCAATCTTGTGCATCCAATAAGTTCATTTGTGTCATTGGATGAACATTTAGGTCATTTTCGTCCTCCATAGGCTTATTCTTGTCCAATTAGGGGTTTTAGCCAATCTTGTGCAACCAATAAGTTCATTCGTGTCATTGGATGAACCTTTAGGTCATTTTCCTCCTCCCTAGGCTTATTCTTGTCAAATTAGGGTTTTTAACCAATCTTGTGCATCCAATAGGTTCATTTGTTTCATTGGATGAACATTTAAGTCATTTTCGTCCTCCCTAGGCTTATTCTTGTCCAATTAGGGTTTTTATGCAATCTTGTGCATCCAATAGGTGTGTTTGTGTCATTGGACGAACATTTAGGTCATTTTCGTCCTCCCTAGGCTTATTCTTGTCCAATTAGGGTTTTTAACCTATCTTGTGCATCCAATAAGTTCATTTGTGTCATTGAATGAACATTTAGGTCATTTTCGTCCTCCCTAGGCTTATTCTTGTCCAATTAGGGTTTTTAACCAATCTTGTGCATACAATAAGTTCATTTGTGTCATTGGATGAACATTTAGGTCATTTTCGTCCTCCCTAGGCTTATTCTTGTCCAATTAGGGTTTTTAACCAATCTTGTGCTTCCAATAAGTTCATTTGTGTCATTGGATGAACATTTAGGTCATTTTCGTCCTCCCTATGCGTATTCTTGTCCAATTAGGGTTTTTAACCAATCTTGTGCATCCAATAAGTTCATTTGTGTCATTGGATGAACATTTAGGTCATTTTCGTCCTCCCTAGGCTTATTCTTGTCCAATTAGGGTTTTTATGCAATCTTGTGCATCCAATAGGTGTGGTTGTGTCATTGGACGAACATTTAGGTCATTTTCGGCCTCCCTAGGCTTATTCTTGTCCAATTAGGGTTTTTATGCAATCCTTTGCATCCAATATGTGTGTTTGTGTCATTGGACGAACATTTAGGTCATTTTCGTCCTCCCTAGGCTTATTCTTGTCCAATTAGGGTTTTTAACCAACCTTGTGCATCCAATAAGTTCATTTGTGTCATTGGATGAACATTTAGGTCATTTTCGTCTTTCCTATGCTTATTCTTGTCCAATTAGGGTTTTTAACCAATCTTGTGCATCCAATAGGTGTGTTTGTGTCATTGGAGCAACATTTAGGTCATTTTCGTCCTCCCTAGGCTTATTCTTGTCCAATTACGGTTTTTAGCCAATCTTGTGCATCCAATAAGTTCATTTGTGTCATTGGACGAACATTTAGGTCATTTTCGTCCTCCCTAGGCTTATTCTTGTCCAATTAGGGTTTTTACCCAACCTTGTGCATCCAATAAGTTCATTTGTGTCATTGGACGAACATTTAGGTCATTTTCGTCCTCCCTAGGCTTATTCTTGTCCAATTAGGGTTTTTAACCAACCTTGTGCATCCAATAAGTTCATTTGTGTCATTGGATGAACATTTAGGTCATCTTCGTCCTCCCTATGCTTATTCTTGTCCAATTAGGGTTTTTAACCAATCTTGTGCATCCAATAAGTTCATTTGTGTCATTGGATGAACATTTAGGTCATTTTCGTCCTCCCTAGTCTTATTCTTGTCCAATTAGGGTTTTTATGCAATCTTGTGCATCCAATAGGTGTGTTTGTGTCATTGGACGAACATTTAGGTCATTTTCGTCCTCCCTAGGCTTATTCTTGTCCAATTAGGGTTTTTAACCAATCTTGTGCATCCAATAAGTTAATTTGTGTCATTGGATGAACAATTTGGTCATTTTCGTCCTCCCTAGTCTTATTCTTGTCCAATTAGGGTTTTAAGCAATCTTGTGCATCCAATATGTGTGTTTGTGTCGTTGGATGAACATTTAGGTCATTTTCGTCCTCCCTATGCTTATTCTTGTCCAATTAGGGTTTTTAACCAATCTTGTGCATCCAATAAGTTCATTTGTGTCATCGGAGGAACATTTAGGTCATTTTCGTCCTCCCTAGGCTTATTCTTGTCCAATTTGGGTTTTCAACCAATCTTGTGCATCCAATAAGTTCATTTGTGTCATTGGACGAACATTTAGGTCATCTTCGTCCTCCCTAGTCTAATTCTTCTCCAATTAGGGTTTTAAGCAATCTTGTGCATCCAATAGGTGTGTTTGTATCATTGGAGGAACATTTAGGTCATTTTCATCCTCCCTAGTCTTATTCTTGTCCAATTAGGGTTTTTATGCAATCTTGTGCATCCAATAGGTGTGTTTGTGTCATTGGACGAACATTTAGGTCATTTTCGTCCTCCCTAGGCTTATTCTTGTCCAACTAGGGTTTTTAACCAATCTTGTGCATCCAATAGGTGTGTTTGTGTCATTGGAGGTACATTTAGGTCATTTTCGTCCTCCCAAGTCTTATTCTTGTCCAATTAGGGATTTTATGCAATCTTGTGCATCCAATAGGTGTGTTTGTGTCATCGGACGAACATTTAGGTCATTTTCGTCCTCCCTAGGCTTATTCTTGTCCAATTAGTGTTTTTAACCAATCTTGTGCATCCAATAAGTTCATTTGTGTCATTGGACGAACATTTAGGTCATTTTTGTCATCCCTAGGCTTATTCTTGTCCAATTAGGGTTTTTAACCAATCTTGTGCATTCAATATGTGTGTTTGTGTCATTGGATTAACATTTAGGTAATTTTCGTTCTCCCTATGCTTATTCTGGTCCAATTAGGGTTTTTAACCAATCTTGTGCATCCAATAAGTTCATTTGTGTCATTGGAGGAACATTTAGGTCATTTTCGTCCTCCCTAGTCTTATTCTTGACCAATTAGAGATTTTATGCAATCTTGTGCATCCAATAGGTGTGTTTGTGTCATTGGACGAACATTTAGGTCATTTTCGTCCTCCCTAGGCTTATTCTTGTCTAATTAGGGTTTTTAACCAATCTTGTGCATCCAATAAGTTCATTTGTGTTATTGGACGAACATTTAGGTCATATTCGTCATCCCTAGGCTTATTCTTGACCAATTAGGGTTTTGTAACCAATCTTGTGTATCCAATATGTGTGTTTGTTTCATTGGATGAACATTTAGGTAATTTTCGTCCTCCCTATGCTTATTCTTGTCCAATTAGGGTTTTTAACCAATCTTGTGCATCTAATAAGTTCATTTGTGTCATTGGATGAACATTTAGGTCATTTTCGTCCTCCCTAGTCTTATTCTTGTCCAATTAGGGTTTTAAGCAATCTTGTGCATCCAATATGTGTGTTTGTGTCATTGGATGAACATTTAGCTCATTTTCGTCCTCCCTATGCTTATTCTTGTCCAATTAGGGTTTTTAATCAATCTTGTGCATCCAATAAGTTCATTTGTGTCATATGAGGAACATTTAGGTCATTTTCGTCCTCCCTAGGCTTATTCTTGTCCAATTAGGGTTTTCAACCAATCTTGTGCATCCAATAAGTTCATTTGTGTCATTGGACGAACATTTAGGTCATCTTCGTCCTCCCTAGTCTAATTCTTCTCCAATTAGGGTTTGAAGCAATCTTGTGCATCCAATAGGTGTGTTTGTATCATTGGAGGAACATTTAGGTCATTTTCGTCCTCCCTAGTCTTATTCTTGTCTAATTAGGGTTTTTATGCAATCTTGTGCATCCAATAGGTGTGTTTGTGTCATTGGACGAACATTTAGGTCATTTTCGTCCTCCCTAGGCTTATTCTTGTCCAATTAGGGTTTTTAACCAATCTTGTGCATCCAATAGGTGTGTTTGTGTCATTGGAGGAACATTTAGGTCATTTTCGTCCTCCCAAGTCTTATTCTTGTCCAATTAGGGATTTTATGCAATCTTGTGCATCCAATAGGTGTGTTTGTGTCATCGGACGAACATTTAGGTCATTTTCGTCCACCCTAGGCTTATTCTTGTCCAATTAGTGTTTTTAACCAATCTTGTGCATCCAATAAGTTCATTTGTGTCATTGGACGAACATTTAGGTCATTTTTGTCATCCCTAGGCTTATTCTTGTCCAATTAGGGTTTTTAACCAATCTTGTGCATTCAATATGTGTGTTTGTGTCATTGGATTAACATTTAGGTAATTTTCGTTCTCCCTATGCTTATTCTTGTCCAATTAGGGTTTTTAACAAATCTTGCGCATCCAATAAGTTCATTTGTGTCATTGGATGAACATTTAGGTCATTTTCGTCCTCACTAGTCATATTCTTGTCCAATTAGGGTTTTAAGCAATCTTGTGCATCCAATATGTGTGTTTGTGTCATTGGATGAACATTTAGGTCATTTTCGTCCTCCCTATGCTTATTCTTGTGCAATTAGGGTTTTTAACCAATCTTGTGCATACAATAAGTTCATTTGTGTCTTTGGATGAACTTTTAGGTAATTTTTGTCCTCCCTAGTCTTATTCTTGTCCAATTAGGGATTTTATGCAATCTTGTGCATCCAATAGGTGTGTTTGTGTCATTGGACGAACATTTAGGTCATTTTCGTCCTCCCTAGGCTTATTCTTGTCCAATTAGGGTTTTTAACCAATCTTGTGCATCCAATAGATGTGTTTGTGTCATTGGAGGAACATTTAGGTCATTTTCGTCCTCCCTAGTCTTATTCTTGTCCAATTAGGGTTTTTATGCAATCTTGTGCATCCAATAGGTGTGTTTGTGTCATTGGACGAACATTTAGGTCTTTTTCGTCCTCCCTATGCTTATTCTTGTCCAATTAGGGTTTTTAACCAATCTTGTGCATCCAATAAGTTCATTTGTGTCATTGGATGAACATTTAGGTCATTTTCGTCCTCCCTAGTCTTATTCTTGTCCAATTAGGGTTTTAAGCAATCTTGTGCATCCAATAGGTGTGTTTGTGTCATTGGAGGAACATTTTGGTCATTTTCGTCCTCCCTAGTCTTATTCTTGTCCAATTAGGGTTTTTAACCAATCTTGTGCATACAATAAGTTTATTTGTGTCATTGGAGGAACATTTAGGTCATTTTCGTCCTCCATAGTCTTATTCTTGTCCAATTAGGGTTTTTATGCAATCTTGTGCATCCAATAGGTGTGTTTGTGTCATTGGAGGAACATTTAGGTCATTTTCGTCCTCCCTAGTCTTATTCTTGTCCAATTAGGGTTTTTAACCAATCTTGTGCATCCAATAAGTTCATTTGTGTCATTGGATGAACATTTAGGTCATTTTCGTCCTCCCTAGTCTTATTCTTGTCCAATTAGGGTTTTTATGCAATCTTGTGCATCCACTAGGTGTGTTTGTGTCATTTGAGGAACATTTAGGTCATTTTCGTCCCCCCTAGTCTTATTCTTGTCCAATTAGGGTTTTTATGCAATCTTGTGCATCCAATAGGTGTGTTTGTGTCATTGGACGAACATTTAGGTCATTTTCGTCCTCCCTAGGCTTATTCTTGTCCAATTAGGGTTTTTAACCAATCTTGTGCATCCAATAAGTTCATTTGTGTCATTGGATGGACATTTAGGTCATTTTCGTCATCCCTAGTCTTATTCTTGTCCAATTAGGGTTTTTATGCAATCTTGTGCATCCAATAGGTGTGTTTGTGTCATTGGACGAACATTTAGGTCATTTTCGTCCTCCCTAGGCTTATTCTTGTCCAATTAGGGTTTTTAACCAATCTTGTGCATCCAATAAGTTCATTTGTGTCATTGGATGAACATTTAGGTCTTTTTCGTCCTCCCAAGTCTTATTCTTGTCCAATTAGGGTTTTTATGCAATCTTGTGCATCCAATAGATGTGTTTGTGTCATTGGAGGAACATTTAGGTCATTTCCGTCCTCCCTAGTCTTATTCTTCTCCAATTAGGGTTTTTAACAAATCTTGTGCATCCAATAGGTGTGTTTGTGTCATTGGACGAACATTTAGGTCATTTTTGTCCTCCCAAGTCTTATTCTTGTCCGATTAGGGTTTTTGTGCAATCTTGTGCATCCAATAAGTTCATTTGTGTCATTGGATGAACATTTAGGTCATTTTCGACCTCCCTAGTCTTATTCTTGTCCAATTAGGGTTTTAAGCAATCTTGTGCATCCAATATGTGGGTTTGTGTCATTGGACGAACATTTAGGTCATTTTCGTCCTCCCTATGCTTATTCTTGTCCAATTAGGGTTTTTAACCAATCTTGTGCATCCAATAAGTTCATTTGTGTCATTGGATGAACATTTAGGTCATTTTCGTCCTCCCTAGTCTTATTCTTGTCCAATTTGGGTTTTTATGCAATCTTGTGCATCCAATAGGTGTGTTGGTGTCATTGGAGGAACATTTAGGTCATTTTCGTCCTCCCTAGTCTTATTCTTGTCCAATTAGGGTTTTTATGCAATCTTGTGCATCCAATAGGTGTGTTTGTGTCATTGGACGAACATTTAGGTCATTTTCGTCCTCCCTAGGCTTATTCTTGTCCAAGTAGGGTTTTAAACCAATCTTGTGCATCCAATAAGTTCATTTGTGTCATTGGACGAACATTTAGGTCATTTTCGTCCTCCCTAGTCTTATTCTTGTCCAATTAGGGTTTTTATGCAATCTTGTGCATCCAATAGGTGTGTTTGTGTCATTGGACGAACATTTAGGTCATTTTCGTCCTCCCTAGGCTTATTCTTGTCCAATTAGGGTTTTTAACCAATCTTGTGCATCCAATAGGTGTGTTTGTGTCATTGGAGGAACATTTAGGTCATTTTCGTCCTCTCTAGTCTTATTCTTGTCCAATTAGGGTTTTTATTCAATCTTGTGCATCCAATAGGTGTGTTTGTGTCATTGGACGAACATTTAGGTCATTTTCGTCCTCCCTAGGCTTATTCTTGTCCAATTAGGGTTTTTATGCAATCTTGTGCATCCAATAGGTGTGTTTGTCTCATTGGACGAACATTTAGGTCATTTTCGTCCTCCCTAGGCTTATTCTTGTCCAATTAGGGTTTTTAACCAATCTTGTGCATCCAATAAGTTCATTTGTGTCATTGGACGAACATTTAGGTCATTTTCGTCATCCCTAGGCTTATTCTTGTCCGATTAGGGTTTTTAACCAATCGTGTGCATCCAATATGTGTGTTTGTGTCATTGGATGAACATTTAGGTAATTTTCGTCCTCCCTATGCTTATTCTTGTCCAATTAGGGTTTTTAACCAATCTTGTGCATCCAATAAGTTCATTTGTGTCATTGGATGAACATTTAGGTCATTTTCGACCTCCCTAGTCTTATTCTTGTCCAATTAGGTTTTTAAGCAATCTTGTGCATCCAATATGTGTGTTTGTGTCATTGGATGAACATTTAGGTCATTTTCGTCCTCCCTATGCTTATTCTTGTCCAATTAGGGTTTTTAACCAATCCTGTGCATCCAATAAGTTGATTTGTGTCATTGGATGAACATTTAGGTCATTTTCCTCCTCCCTAGTCTTATTCTTGTCCAATTAGGGATTTTATGCAATCTTGTGCATCCAATAGGTGTGTTTGTGTCATCGGACGAACATTTAGGTCATTTTCGTCCTCCCTAGGCTTATTCTTGTTCAATTAGGGTTTTTAACCAATCTTGTGCATCCAATAGGTGTGTTTGTGTAATTGGAGGAACATTTAGGTCATTTTCGTCCTCCCTAGTCTTATTCTTGACCAATTAGAGATTTTATGCAATCTTGTGCATCCAATAGGTGTGTTTGTGTCATTGGACGAACATTTAGGTCATTTTCGTCCTCCCTAGGCTTATTCTTGTCTAATTAGGGTTTTTAACCAATCTTGTGCATCCAATAAGTTCATTTGTGTTATTGGACGAACATTTAGGTCATTTTCGTCATCCCTAGGCTTATTCTTGTCCAATTAGGGTTTTGTAACCAATCTTGTGTATCCAATATGTGTGTTTGTTTCATTGGATGAACATTTAGGTAATTTTCGTCCTCCCTATGCTTATTCTTGTCCAATTAGGGTTTTTAACCAATCTTGGGCATCTAATAAGTTCATTTGTGTCATTGGATGAACATTTAGGTCATTTTCGTCCTCCCTAGTCTTATTCTTGTCCAATTAGGGTTTTAAGCAATCTTGTGCATCCAATAGGTGTGTTTGTGTCATTGGAGGAACATTTAGGTCATTTTCGTCCTCCCTAGTCTTATTCTTGTCCAATTAGGGTTTTTAACCAATCTTGTGCATACAATAAGTTCATTTGTGTCATTGGAGGAACATTTAGGTCATTTTCGTCCTCCCTAGTCTTATTCTTGTCCAATTAGGGTTTTTATGCAATCTTGTTCATCCAATAGGTGTGTTTGTGTCATTGGAGGAACATTTAGGTCATTTTCGTCCTCCCTAGTCTTATTCTTTTCCAATTAGGGTTTTTAACCAATCTTGTGCATCCAATAAGTTCATTTGTGTCATTGGATGAACATTTAGGTCATTTTCGTCCTCCCTAGTCTTATTCTTGTCCAATTAGGGTTTTTTATGCAATCTTGTGCATCCAATAGGTGTGTTTGTGTCATTGGAGGAACATTTAGGTCATTTTCGTCCTCCCTAGTCTTATTCTTGTCCAATTAGGGTTTTTAACCAATCTTGTGCATCCAATAAGTTCATTTGTGTCATTGGATGAACATTTAGGTCATTTTCGTCATCCCTAGTCTTATTCTTGTCCAATTAGGGTTTTTATGCAATCTTGTGCATCCAATAGGTGTGTTTGTGTCATTGGACGAACATTTAGGTCATTTTCGTCCTCCCTAGTCTTATTCTTGTCCGATTAGGGTTTTTAACCAATCTTGTGCATCCAAAAAGTTCATTTGTGTCATTGGATGAACATTTAGGTCATTTTCGTCCTCCCTAGTCTTATTCTTGTCCAATTAGGGTTTTAAGCAATCTTGTGCATCCAATATGTTGGTTTGTGTCATTGGACGAACATTTAGGTCATTTTCGTCCTCCCTAGGCTTATTCTTGTCCAATTAGGGTTTTTAACCAATCTTGTGCATCCAATAAGTTCATTTGTGTCATTGGATGAACATTTAGGTCATTTTCGTCGTCCCTATGCTTATTCTTGTCCAATTTGGGTTTTTAACCAATCTTGTGCATCCAATAAGTTCATTTGTGTCATCGGATGAACATTTAGGTCATTTACGTCCTCCCTAGGCTAATTCTTGTCCAATTAGGGTTTTTAACCAATCTTGTGCATCCAATAAGTTCATTTGTGTCATTGGATGAACATTTAGGTCATTTTCGTCCTCCCTAGGCTTGTTCTTGTCCAATTAGGGTTTTTATGCAATCTTGTGCATCCAATAGGTGTGTTTGTGTCATTGGACGAACATTTAGGTCATTTTCGTCCTCCCTAGGCTTATTCTTGTCCAATTAGGGTTTTTATGCAATCCTTTGCATCCAATAGGTGTGTTTGTGTCATTGGACGAACATTTAGGTCATTTTCGTCGTCCCTAGGCTTATTCTTGTCCAATTAGGGTTTTTAACCCACCTTGTGCCTCCAATAAAGTTCATTTGTGTCATTGGTTGAACATTTAGGTCATTTTCGTCCTCCCTAGGCTTATTCTTGTCCAATTAGGGTTTTTATGCAATCTTGTGCATCCAATAGGTGTGTTTATGTCATTGGAGGAACATTTAGGTCATTTACGTCCTCCCTAGTCTTATTCTTGTCCAATTAGGGTTTTTATGCAATCTTGTGCATCCAATAGGTGTGTTTGTGTCATTGGAGGAACATTTAGGTCATTTTCATCCTCCCTAGTCTTTTTCTTGTCGAATTAGGGTTTTTATGCAATCTTGTGCATCCAATAGGTGTGTTTGTGTCATTGGAGGGACATTTAGGTCATTTTCGTCCTCCCTAGTCTTATTCTTGTCCAATTATAGTTTTTATGCAATCTTGTGCATCCAATAGGTGTGTTTGTGTCATTGGACGAACATTTAGGTCATTTTCGTCCTCCCTAGGCTTATTCTTGTCCAATTAGGGTTTTTAACCAATCTTGTGCATCCAATAAGTTCATTTGTGTCATTGGATGAACATTTAGGTCATTTTTGTCCTCCCTAGTCTTATTCTTGTCGAATTAGGGTTTTTATGCAATCTTGTGCATCCAATAGGTGTGTTTGTGTCATTGGAGCAACATTTAGGTCATTTTCGTCCTCCCTAGTCTTATTCTTGTCCAATTAGGGTTTTTATGCAATCTTGTGCATCCAATAGGTGTGTTTGTGTCATTGGACGAACATTTAGGTCATTTTCGTCCTCCCTAGGCTTATTCTTGTCCGATTAGGGTTTTAAACCAATCTTGTGCATCCAATAAGTTCATTTGTGTCATTGGATGAACATTTAGGTCATTTTCGTCCTCCCTAGTCTTATTCTTGTCCAATTAGGGTTTTTATGCAATCTTGTGCATCCAATAGGTGTGTTTGTGTCATCGGACGAACATTTAGGTCATTTTCGTCCTCCCTAGGCTTATTCTTGTCCAATTAGTGTTTTTAACCAATCTTGTGCATCCAATAAGTTCATTTGTGTCATTGGACGAACATTTAGGTCATTTTCGTCCTCCCTAGTCTTATTCTTGTCCAATTAGGGTTTTTAACCAATCTTGTGCATACAATAAGTTCATTTGTGTCATTGGAGGAACATTTAGGTCATTTTCGTCCTCCCTAGTCTTATTCTTGTCCAATTAGGGTTTTTATGCAATCTTGTTCATCCAATAGGTGTGTTTGTGTCATTGGATGAACATTTAGGTCATTTTCGTCCTCCCTATGCTTATTCTTGTCCAATTAGGGTTTTTAACCAATCTTGTGCATCCAATAAGTTCATTTGTGTCATTGGAGGAACATTTAGGTCATTTTCGTCCTCCCTAGTCTTATTCTTGACCAATTAGAGATTTTATGCAATCTTGTGCATCCAATAGGTGTGTTTGTGTCATTGGACGAACATTTAGGTCATTTTCGTCCTCCCTAGGCTTATTCTTGTCCAATTAGGGTTTTTAACCAATCTTGTGCATCCAATAAGTTCATTTGTGTCATTGGACTAACATTTAGGTCATTTTCGTCATCCCTAGGATTATTCTTGTCCAATTAGGGTTTTTAACCAATCGTGTGCATCCAATATGTGTGTTTGTGTCATTGGATGAACATTTAGGTAATTTTCGTCCTCCCTATGCTTATTCTTGTCCAATTAGGGTTTTTAACCAATCTTGTGCATCCAATAAGTTCATTTGTGTCATTGGATGAACATTTAGGTCATTTTCGTCCTCCCTAGTCTTATTCTTGTCCAATTAGGGTTTTAAGCAATCTTGTGCATCCAATATGTGTGTTTGTGTCATTGGATGAACATTTAGGTCATTTTCGTCCTCCCTATGCTTATTCTTGTCCAATTAGGGTTTTTAATCAATCTTGTGCATCCAATAAGTTCATTTGTGTCATATGAGGAACATTTAGGTCATTTTCGTCCTCCCTAGGCTTATTCTTGTCCAATTAGGGTTTTCAACCAATCTTGTGCATCCAATAAGTTCATTTGTGTCATTGGACGAACATTTAGGTCATCTTCGTCCTCCCTAGTCTAATTCTTCTCCAATTAGGGTTTGAAGCAATCTTGTGCATCCAATAGGTGTGTTTGTATCATTGGAGGAACATTTAGGTCATTTTCGTCCTCCCTAGTCTTATTCTTGTCTAATTAGGGTTTTTATGCAATCTTGTGCATCCAATAGGTGTGTTTGTGTCATTGGACGAACATTTAGGTCATTTTCGTCCTCCCTAGGCTTATTCTTGTCCAATTAGGGTTTTTAACCAATCTTGTGCATCCAATAGGTGTGTTTGTGTCATTGGAGGAACATTTAGGTCATTTTCGTCCTCCCAAGTCTTATTCTTGTCCAATTAGGGATTTTATGCAATCTTGTGCATCCAATAGGTGTGTTTGTGTCATCGGACGAACATTTAGGTCATTTTCGTCCACCCTAGGCTTATTCTTGTCCAATTAGTGTTTTTAACCAATCTTGTGCATCCAATAAGTTCATTTGTGTCATTGGACGAACATTTAGGTCATTTTTGTCATCCCTAGGCTTATTCTTGTCCAATTAGGGTTTTTAACCAATCTTGTGCATTCAATATGTGTGTTTGTGTCATTGGATTAACATTTAGGTAATTTTCGTTCTCCCTATGCTTATTCTTGTCCAATTAGGGTTTTTAACAAATCTTGCGCATCCAATAAGTTCATTTGTGTCATTGGATGAACATTTAGGTCATTTTCGTCCTCACTAGTCATATTCTTGTCCAATTAGGGTTTTAAGCAATCTTGTGCATCCAATATGTGTGTTTGTGTCATTGGATGAACATTTAGGTCATTTTCGTCCTCCCTATGCTTATTCTTGTGCAATTAGGGTTTTTAACCAATCTTGTGCATACAATAAGTTCATTTGTGTCTTTGGATGAACTTTTAGGTAATTTTTGTCCTCCCTAGTCTTATTCTTGTCCAATTAGGGATTTTATGCAATCTTGTGCATCCAATAGGTGTGTTTGTGTCATTGGACGAACATTTAGGTCATTTTCGTCCTCCCTAGGCTTATTCTTGTCCAATTAGGGTTTTTAACCAATCTTGTGCATCCAATAGATGTGTTTGTGTCATTGGAGGAACATTTAGGTCATTTTCGTCCTCCCTAGTCTTATTCTTGTCCAATTAGGGATTTTATGCAATCTTGTGCATCCAATAGGTGTGTTTGTCTCATTGGACGAACATTTAGGTCATTTTCGTCCTCCCTAGGCTTATTCTTGTCCAATTAGGGTTTTTAACCAATCTTGTGCATCCAATAAGTTCATTTGTGTCATTGGACGAACATTTAGGTCATTTTCGTCATCCCTAGGCTTATTCTTGTCCGATTAGGGTTTTTAACCAATCGTGTGCATCCAATATGTGTGTTTGTGTCATTGGATGAACATTTAGGTAATTTTCGTCCTCCCTATGCTTATTCTTGTCCAATTAGGGTTTTTAACCAATCTTGTGCATCCAATAAGTTCATTTGTGTCATTGGATGAACATTTAGGTCATTTTCGACCTCCCTAGTCTTATTCTTGTCCAATTAGGGTTTTTATGCAATCTTGTGCATCCAATAGGTGTGTTTGTGTCATTGGAGGAACATTTAGGTCATTTTCGTCCTCCCTAGTCTTATTCTTGTCCAATTAGGGTTTTTAACCAATCTTGTGCATCCAATAAGTTCATTTGTGTCATTGGATGAACATTTAGGTCATTTTAGTCCTCCCTAGGCTTATTCTTGTCCAATTAGGGTTTTTAACCAATCTTGTGCATCCAATAAGTTCATTTGTGTCATTGGACGAACATTTAGGTCATTTTCGTCCTCCCTAGGCTTATTCTTGTCCAATTAGGGTTTTTAACCAATCTTGTGCATCCAATAAGTTCATTTGTGTCATTGGATGAAAATTTAGGTCATTTTCGACATCCCTAGTCTTATTCTTATCCAATTAGGGTTTTAGGCAATCTTGTGCATCCAATATGTGTGTTTGTGTCATTGGATGAACATTTAGGTCATTTTCGTCCTCCCTATGCTTATTCTTGTCCAATTAGGGTTTTTAACCAATCTTGTGCATCCAATAAGTTCATTTGTGTCATTGGATGAACATTTAGGTCATTTTCGTCCTCCCTAGTCTTATTCTTGTCCAATTAGGGTTTTTATGCAATCTTGTGCATCCAATAGGTTTGTTTGTGTCATTGGAGGAACATTTCGGTCATTTTCGTCCTCCCTAGTCTTATTCTTGTCCAATTATGGTTTTTAACCAATCTTGTGCATCCAATAAGTTCATTTGTGTCATTGGATGAACATTTAGGTCATTTTCGTCCTCCCTAGTCTTATTCTTGTCCCATTAGGGTTTTTAACCAATCTTGTGCATCGAATAAGTTCATTTGTGTCATTGGATGAACATTTAGGTCATTTTCGTCCTCCCTAGGCTTATTCTTGTCCAATTAGGGTTTTAAACCAATCTTGTGCATCCAATAGGTGTGTTTGTGTCATTGGACGAACATTTAGGTCATTTTCGCCTTCCCTAGGCTTATTCTTGTCCAATTAGGGTTTTTATCCAATCTTGTGCATCCAATAAGTTCATTTGTGTCATTGGATAAACATTTATGTCATTTTCGTCCTCCCTAGGCTTATTCTTGTCCAATTAGGGTTTTTAACCAATCTTGTGCATCGAATAAGTTCATTTGTGTCATTGGATGAACATTTAGGTCATTTTCGTCCTCCCTAGGCTTATTCTTCTCCAATTAGGGTTTTTAGCCAATCTTGTGCATTCAATAAGTTCCTTTGTTTCATTGGAGGAACATTTAGGTCATGTTCGTCCTCCCTAGTCTTATTCTTGTCCAATTAGGGTTTTTATGCAATCTTGTGCATCCAATAGGTGTGTTTGTGATATTGGACGAACATTTAGGTCATTTTCGTCCTCCCTAGGCTTATTCTTGTCCAATTAGGGTTTTTAACCAATCTTGTGCATCCAATAGGTGTGTTTGTGTCATTGGAGGAACATTTAGGTCATTTTCGTCCTCCCTAGTCTTATTCTTGTCGAATTAGGGATTTTATGCAATCTTGTGCATCCAATAGGTGTGTTTGTGTCATTGGACGAACATTTAGGTCATTTTCGTCCTCCCTAGGCTTATTCTTGTCCAATTAGGGTTTTTAACCAATCTTGTGCATCCAATAGGTGTGTTTGTGTCATTGGATAAACATTTAGGTCATTTTCGTCCTCCTTAGTCTTATTCTTGTCCAATTATGGTTTTTATGTAATCTTGTGCATCCAATAGGTGTGTTTGTGTCATTGGACGAACATTAAGGTCATTTTCGTCCTCCCTAGGCTTATTCTTGTCCAATTAGGGTTTTTAACAAACCTTGTGCATCCAATTAGTTCATTAGTGTCATTGGATGAACATTTAGGTCATTTACGTCCTCCCTATGCTTATTCTTGTCCAATTAGGGTTTTTAACCAATCTTGTGCATCCAATAAGTTCATTTGTGTCATTGGATGAACATTTAGGTCATTTTCGTCCTCCCTAGTCTTATTCTTGTCCAATTAGGGTTTTTATGCAATCTTGTGCATCCAATAGGTGTGTTTGTGTCATTTGATGAACATTTAGGTCATTTTCGTCCTCCCTAGGCTTATTCTTGTCCAATTAGGGTTTTTAACCAATCTTGTGCATCCAATAGGTGTGTTTGTGTCATTGGAGGAACATTTAGGTCATTTTCGTCTTCCCTAGTCTTATTCTTGTCCAATTAGGGTTTTTATGCAATCTTGTGCATCCAATAGGTGTGTTTGTGTCATTGGACGAACATTTAGGTCATTTTCGCCCTCCCTAGGCTTATTCTTGTCCAATTATGGTTTTTAACCAACCTTGTGCATCCAATAGGTGTGTTTGTGTCATTGGAGGAACATTTAGGTCATTTTCGTCCTCCCTAGTCTTATTCTTGTCCAATTAGGGTTTTTAACCAATCTTGTGCATCCAATAAGTTCATTTGTGTCATTGGATGAACATTTAGGTCATTTTCGTCCTCCCTAGTCTTATTCTTGTCCAATTAAGGTTTTTTTGCAATCTTGTGCATCCAATAGGTGTGTTTGTGTCATTGGAGGAACATTTAGGTCATTTTCGTCCTCCCTAGTCTTATTCTTGTCCAATTAGGGTTTTTATGCAATCTTGTGCATCCAATAGGTGTGTTTGTGACATTGGACGAACATTTAGGTCATTTTCGTCCTCCCTAGGCATATTCTTGTCCAATTAGGGTTTTTAACCAATCTTGTGCATCCAATAAGTTCATTTGTGTCATTGGATGAACATTTAGGTCATTTTCGTCCTCCCTAGTCTTATTCTTGTCCAATTAGGGTTTTAAGCAATCTTGTGCATCCAATATGTGTGTTTGAGTCATTGGATGAACATTTAGGTAATTTTCGTCCTCCCTATGCTTATTCTTGTCAAATTAGGGTTTTTAACCAATCTTGTGCATACAATAAGTTCATTTGTGTCATTGGATGAACATTTAGGTCATTTTCGTTCTCCCTAGTCTTATTCTTGTCCAATTAGGGTTTTTATGCAATCTTGTGCATCCAATAGGTGTGTTTGTGTCATTGGACGAACATTTAGGTCATTTTCGTCCTCCCTAGGCTTATTCTTGTCCAATTAGGGTTTTTAACCAATCTTGTGCATCCAATAAGTTCATTTGTGTCATTGGATGAACATTTAGGTCATTTTCGTCCTCCCTAGGCTTATTCTTCTCCAATTAGGGTTTTAACCAATCTTGTGCATCCAATAAGTTCATTTGTGTCATTGGATGAACATTTAGGTCATTTTCGTCCTTCCTAGTCTTATTCTTATCGAATTAGGGTTTTTATACAATCTTGTGCATCCAATAAGTGTGTTTGTGTCATTGGAGGAACATTTAGGTCATTTTCGTCCTCCCTAGTCTTATTCTTGTCCAATTAGGGTTTTTAACCAATCTTGTGCATCCAATAAGTTCATTTGTGTCATTGGATGAACATTTAGGTCATTTTCGTCTTCCCTAGTCTTATTCTTGTCGAATTAGGGTTTTTATGCAATCTTGTGCATCCAATAGGTGTGTTTGTGTCATTGGACGAACATTTAAGTCATTTTCGTCCTCCCTAGTCTTATTCTTGTCCAATTAGGGTTTTTAACCAATCTTGTGCATCCAATAAGTTCATTTGTGTCATTGGATGAACATTTAGGTCATTTTCGTCCTCCCTAGTCTTATTCTTGTCGAATTATGGTTTTTATGCAATCTTGTGCATCCAATAGGTGTGTTTGTGTCATTGGAGGAACATTTAGGTCATTTTCGTCCTCCCTAGTCTTATTCTTGTCCAATTAGGGTTTTTATGCAATCTTGTGCATCCAATAGGTGTGTTTGTGTCATTGGACGAACATTTAGGTCATTTTCGTCCTCCCTAGGCTTATTCTTGTCCAATTAGGGCTTTTATGCAATCCTGTGCATCCAATAGGTGTGTTTGTGTCATTGGACGAACATTTAGGTCATTTTCGTCCTCCCTAGGCTTATTCTTGTCCAATTAGGGTTTTTAACCAACCTTGTGCATCCAATAAGTTCATTTGTGTCATTGGAGGAACATTTAGGTCATTTTCGTCCTCCCTAGTCTTATTCTTGCCCAATTAGGGTTTTTATGCAATCTTGTGCATCCAATAGGTGTGTTTGTGGGTCATTGGACAAACATTTAGGTCATTTTCGTCCTCCCTAGGCTTATTCTTGTCCAATTAGGGTTTTTAACCAATCTTGTGCATCCAATAAGTTCATTTGTGTCATTGGATGATCATTTAGGTCATTTTCATCCTCCCTAGGCTTTTTCTTGTCCAATTGGGGTTTTTCACCAATCTTGTGCATCCAATAAGTTCATTTGTGTCATTGGATGAACATTTAGGTCATTTTCGTCCTCCCTAGTCTTATTCTTGTCCAATTAGGGTTTTAAGCAATCTTGTGCATCCAATATGTGTGTTTGTGTCATTGGATGAACATTTAGGTCATTTTCGTCCTCCCTATGCTTATTCTTGTCCAATTAGGGTTTTTAACCAATCTTGTGTATCCAATAAGTTCATTTGTGTCATTGGATGAACATTTAGGTCATTTACGTCCTCCCTAGGCTTATTCTTGTCCAATTAGGTTTTTTAACCAATCTTGTGCATCCAATAAGTTCATTTGTGTCATTGGATGAACATTTAGGTCATTTTCGTCCTCCCTAGGCTTGTTCTTGTCCAATTAGGGTTTTTATGCAATCTTGTGCATCCAATAGGTGTGTTTGTGTCATTGGACGAACATTTAGGTCATTTTCGGCCTCCCTAGGGTTATTCTTGTCCAATTAGGGTTTTTAACCAACCTTGTGTATCCAATAAGTTCATTTGTGTCATTGGTGGAACATTTAGGTCATTTACGTCCTCCCTAGTCTTATTCTTGTCCAATTAGGGTTTTTATGCAATCTTGTGCATCCAATAGGTGTGTTTGTGTCATTGGAGGAACATTTAGGTCATTTTCGTCCTCCCTAGTCTTATTCTTGTCGAATTAGGGTTTTTATGCAATCTTGTGCATCCAATAGGTGTGTTTGTGTCATTGGCGGAACTTTTAGGTCATTTTCGTCCTCCCTTGTCTTATTCTTGTCCAATTAGGGTTTTTATGCAATCTTGTGCATCCAATAGGTGTGTTTGTGTCATTGGACGAACATTTAGGTCATTTTCGTCCTCCCTAGGCTTATTCTTGTCCAATTAGGGTTTTTAACCAATCTTGTGCATCCAGTAAGTTCATTTGTGTCATTGGATGAACAATTTGGTCATTTTCATCCTCCCTAGTCTTATTCTTGTCCAATTAGGGTTTTAAGCAATCTTGTGCAACCAATATGTGTGTTTGTGTCATTGGATGAACATTTAGGTCATTTTCGTCCTCCCTATGCTTATTCTTGTCCAATTAGGGTTTTTAACCAATCTTGTGCATCCAATAAGTTCATTTGTGTCATTGGATGAACATTTAGGTCATTTTCGTCCTCCCTAGTCTTATTCTTGTCCAATTAGGGTTTTAAGCAATCTTGTGCATCCAATATGTGTGTTTGTGTCATTGGAGAAACATTTAGGTCATTTTCGTCCTCCCTAGGCTTATTCTTGTCCAATTAGGGTGTTTAACCAACCTTGTGCATCCAATAAGTTCATTTGTGTCATTGGTGGAACATTTAGGTCATTTACGTCCTCCCTAGTCTTATTCTTGTCCAATTAGGGTTTTTATGCAATCTTGTGCATCCAATAGGTGTGTTTGTGTCATTGGACGAACATTTAGGTCATTTTCGTCATCCCTAGGCTTATTCTTGTCCAATTAGGGTTTTTAACCAATCTTGTTCATCCAATAAATTCATTTGTGTCATTGGATGAACATTTAGGTCATTTTTTTCCTCCCTAGGCTTATTCTTGTCCAATTAGGGTTTTTAACCAATCTTGTGCATCCAATAAGTTCATTTGTGTCATTGGATGAACATTTAGGTCATTTTCGTCCTCCCTAGTCTTATTCTTGTCCAATTAGGGTTTTAAGCAATCTTGTGCATCCAATATGTGTGTTTGTGTCATTGGATGAACATTTAGGTCATTTTCGTCCTCCCTATACTTATTCTTGTCCAATTAGGGTTTTTAACCAATCATGTGCATCCAATAAGTTCATTTGTGTCATTGGATGAACATTTAGGTCATTTTCGTCCTCCCTAGTCTTATTCTTGTCCAATTAGGGATTTTATGCAATCTTGTGCATCCAATAGGTATGTTTGTGTAATCGGACGAACATTTAGGTCATTTTCGTCCTCCCTAGGCTTATTCTTGTCCAATTAGGGTTTTTAACCAATCTTGTGCATCCAATAGGTGTGTTTGTGTAATTGGAGGAACATTAAGGTCATTTTCGTCCTCCCTAGTCTTATTCTTGACCAATTAGAGATTTTATGCAATCTTGTGCATCCAATAGGTGTGTTTGTGTCATTGGACGAACATTTAGGTCATTTTCGTCCTCCCTAGGCTTATTCTTGTCCAATTAGGGTTTTTAACCAATCTTGTGCATCCAATAAGTTCATTTGTGTCATTGGACGAACATTTAGGTCATTTTCGTCATCCCTAGGCTTATTCTTGTCCAATTAGGGTTTTGTAACCAATCTTATGTATCCAATATGTGTGTTTGTGTCATTGGATGAACATTTAGGTAATTTTCGTCCTCCCTATGCTTATTCTTGTCCAATTAGGGTTTTTAACCAATCTTGTGCATCCAATAAGTTCATTTGTGTCATTGGATGAACATTTAGGTCATTTTTGTCCTCCCTAGTCTTATTCTTGTCCAATTAGGGTTTTAAGCAATCTTGTGCATCCAATATGTGTGTTTGTGTCATTGGATGAACATTTAGGTCATTTTCGTCCTCCCTATGCTTATTCTTGTCCAATTAGGGTTTTTAACCAATCATGTGCATCCAATAAGTTCATTTGTGTCATTGGATGAACATTTAGGTCATTTTCGTCCTCCCTAGTCTTATTCTTGTCCAATTAGGGATTTTATGCAATCTTGTGCATCCAATAGGTGTGTTTGTGTTATCGGACGAAAATTTAGGTCATTTTCGTCCTCCCTAGGCTTATTCTTGTCCAATTAGGGTTTTTAACCAATCTTGTGCATCCAATAGGTGTGTTTGTGTAATTGGAGGAACATCTAGGTCATTTTCGTCCTCCCTAGTCTTATTCTTGGCCAATTAGAGATTTTATGCAATCTTGTGCATCCAATAGGTGTGTTTGTGTCATTGGACGAACATTTAGGTCATTTTCCTCCTCCCTAGGCTTATTCTTGTCCAATTAGGGTTTTTAACCAATCTTGTGCATCCAATAAGTTCATTTGTGTCATTGGACGAACATTTAGGTCATTTTTGTCATCCCTAGGCTTATTCTTGTCCAATTAGGGTTTTGTAACCAATCTTGTGTATCCAATATGTGTGTTTGTGTCATTGGATGAACATTTAGGTAATTTTCGTCCTCCCTATGCTTATTCTTGTCCAATTAGGGGTTTTAACCAATCTTGTGCATCCAATAAGTTCATTTGTGTCATTGGATGAACATTTAGGTCATTTTCGTCCTCCCTAGTCTTATTCTTGTCCAATTAGGGTTTTTATGCAATCTTGTGCATCCAATAGGTGTGTTTGTGTCATTGGAGGAACATTTAGGTCATTTTCGTCCTCCCTAGTCTTATTCTTGTCCAATTAGGGTTTTTATGCAATCTTGTGCATCCAATAGGTGTGTTTGTGTCATTGGACGAACATTTAGGTCATTTTCGTCCTCCCTAGGCTTATTCTTGTCCGGTTAGGGTTTTTAACCAATCTTGTGCTTTCAATAAGTTCATTTGTGTCATTGGATGAACATTTAGGTCATTTTCGTCCTCCCTAGTCTTATTCTTGTCCAATTAGGGTTTTTATGCAATCTTGTGCATCCAATAGGTGTGTTTGTGTCATTGGAGGAACATTTAGGTCATTTTCGTCCTCCCTAGTCTTATTCTTGTCCAATTAGGGTTTTTAACCAATCTTGTGCAACCAATAAGTTCATTTGTGTCATTGGATGAACATTTAGGTCATTTTTGTCCTCCCTAGTCTTATTCTTGTCCAATTAGGGTTTTCAACCAATCTTGTGCATCCAATAAGTTCATTTGTGTCATTGGATGAACATTTAGGTCATTTTCGTCCTCCCTAGGCTTATTCTTGTCCAATTAGGGTTTTTAACCAATGTGCATCCAATAAGTTCATTTATGTCATTGGATGAACAATTAGGTCATTTTCGTCCTCCCTAGGCTTATTCTTGTCCAAATAGGGTTTTTAACCAATCTTGTGCATCCAATATGTGTGTTTGTGTCATTTGAGGAACATTTAGGTCATTTTCGTCCTCCCTAAGCTTATTCTTGTCCAATTAGGGTTTTTAACCAACCTTTTGCATCCAATAAGTTCATTTGTGTCATTGGTTGAACATTTAGGTCATTTTCGTCCTCCCTAGGCTTATTCTTGTCCAATTAGGATTTTTAACCAACCTTGTGCATCCAACAAGTTCATTTGTGTCATTGGAGGATCATTTAGGTCATTTACGTCCTCCCTAGTCTTATTCTTGTCCAATTAGGGTTTTTATGCAATCTTGTGCATCCAATAGGTGTAATTGTTTCATTGGACGAACATTTAGGTCATTTTCGTCATCCCTATGCTTATTCTTGTCCAATTAGGGTTTTTAACCAATCTTGTGCATCCAATAAGTTCATTTGTGTCATTGGATGAACATTTAGGTCATTTTCGTCCTCCCTAGTCTTATTCTGGTCCAATTAGGGTTTTAACCAATCTTGTGCATCCAATAGGTGTGTTTGTGTCATTGGAGGAACATTTAGGTCATTTTCGTCCTCCCTAGTCTTATTCTTGTCCAATTAGCATTTTTAACCAATCTTGTGCATAGAATACGTTCATTTGTGTCATTGGAGGAACATTTAGGTCATTTTCGTCCTCCCTAGTCTTATTCTTGTCCAATTAGGGTTTTTAACCAATCATGTGCATACAATAAGTTCATTTGTGTCATTGGAGGAACATTTAGGTCATTTTCGTCCTCCCTAGTCTTATTCTTGTCCAATTAGGGTTTTTATGCAATCTTGTGCATCCAATAGGTGTGTTTGTGTCATTGGACGAACATTTAGGTCATTTTCGTCATCCCTCGGCTTATTCTTGTCCAATTAGGGTTTTTATGCAATCTTGTGCATCCAATAGGTGTGTTTGTGTCATTGGATGAACATTTAGGTCATTTTTTTCCTCCCTAGGCTTATTCTTGTCCAATTAGGGTTTTTAACCAATCTTGTGCATCCAATATGTTCATTTGTGTCATTGGATGAACATTTAGGTCATTTTCGTCCTCCCTAGGCTTATTCTTGTCCAATTAGGGTTTTTAACCAATCTTGTGCATCCAATAAGTTCATTTGTGTCATTGGATGAACATTTAGGTCATTTTCGTCCTCCCTAGGCTTATTCTTGTCCAATTAGGGTTTTTAACCAATCTTGTGCATCCAATAAGTTCATTTGTGTCATTGGATGAACATTTTGGTCATTTTCGTCCTCCCTAGGCTTATTCTTTTCCAATTAGGGTTTTGATGCAATCTTGTGCATCCAATAGGTGTGTTTGTGTCCTTGGACGAACATTTAGGTCATTTTCGTCCTCCCTAGTCTTATTCTTGTCCAATTAGGGTTTTTATGCAATCTTGTGCATCCAATAGGTGTGTTTGTGTCATTGGAGGAACATTTAGGTCACTTTCGTCCTCCCTAGTCTTATTCTTGTCCAATTACGGTTTTTATGCAATCTTGTGCATCCAATAGGTGTGTTTGTGTCATTGGAGGAACATTTAGGTCATTTTCGTCCTCCCTAGTCTTATTCTTGTCCAATTAGGGTTTTTATGCAATCTTGTGCATCCAATAGGTGTGTTTGTGTCATTGGACGAACATTTAGGTCATTTTCGTCATCCCTAGGCTTATTCTTGTCCAATTAGGGTTTTTAACCAATCATGTGCATCCAATAAGTTCATTTGTGTCATTGGATGAACATTTAGGTCATTTTCGTCCTCCCTAGTCTTATTCTTGTCCAATTAGGGTTTTTAACCAACCTTGTGCATCCAATAAGTTCATTTGTGTCATTGGTGGAACATTGAGGTCATTTACGTCCTCCCTAGTCTTATTCTTGTCCAATTAGGGTTTTTATGCAATCTTGTGCATCCAATAGGTGTGTTTGTGTCATTGGAGGAACATTTAGGTCATTTTCGTCCTCCCTAGTCTTATTCTTGTCGAATTAGGGTTTTTATGCAAGCTTGTGCATCCAATAGGTGTGTTTGTGTCATTGGAGGAACATTTAGGTCATTTTCGTCCTCCCTAGTCTTATTCTTGTCCAATTAGGGTTTTTAACCAATCTTGTGCATCCAATAAGTTCATTTGTGTCATTGGATGAACATTTAGGTCATTCTCGTCCTCCCTAGTCTTATTCTTGTCCAATTAGGGTTTTTATGCAATCTTGTGCATCCAATAGGTGTGTTTGTGTCATTGGACGAACATTTAGGTCATTTTCGTCCTCCCTAGGCTTATTCTTGTCCAATTAGGGTTTTTAACAAATCTTGTGGATCCAATAAGTTCATTTGTGTCATTGGATGAACATTTAGGTCATTTTCGTCCTCCCTAGTCTTATTCTTGTCTAATTAGGGTTTTTATGCAATCTTGTGCATCCAATAGGTGTGTTTGTGTCATTGGACGAACATTTAGGTCATTTTCGTCCTCCCTAGGCTTATTCTTGTCCTATTAGGGTTTTTAACCAATATTGTGCATCCAATAAGTTCATTTGTGTCATTGGATGAACATTTAGGTCATTTTCGTCCTCCCTAGTCTTATTCTTGTCCAATTAGGGTTTTTATGCAATCTTGTGCATCCAATAGGTGTGTTTGTGTCATTGGAGGAACATTTAGGTCATTTTCGTCCTCCCTAGTCTTATTCTTGTCCAATTAGGGTTTTTATGCAATCTTGTGCATCCAATAGGTGTGTTTGTGTCATTGGACGAACATTTAGGTCATTCTCGTCCTCCCTTGGCTTATTCTGGTCCAATTAGGGTTTTTAACCAATCTTGTGCATCCAATAAGTTCATTTGTGTCATTGGATGATTATTTAGGTCATTTTCGTCCTCCCTAGGTTTATTTTTGTCCAAATAGGGTTTTTAACCAATCTTGTGCTTCCAATAAGTTCATTTGTGTCATTGGATGAACATTTAGGTCATTTTCGTCCTCCCTAGGCTTATTCTTGTCCAATTAGGGTTTTTATGCAATCTTGTGCATCCAATAGGTGTGTTTGTGTCATTGGACGAACATTTAGGTCATTTTCGTCCTCCCTAGGCTTATTCTTGTCCAATTAGGGTTTTTAACCAATCTTGTGCATCCAATAAGTTCATTTGTGTCATTGGATGAACATTTAGGTCATTTTCGTCCTCCCAAGTCTTATTCTTGTCCAATTAGGGTTTTAAGCAATCTTGTGCATCCAATATGTGTGTTTGTGTCATTGGATGAACATTTAGATCATTTTCGTCCTCCCTATGCTTATTCTTGTCCAATTAGGGTTTTTAACCAATCTTGTGCATCCAATAAGTTCATTTGTGTCATTGGATGAACATTTAGGTCATTTACGTCCTCCCTAGGCTTATTCTTGTCCAATTATGGTTTTTAACCAATCTTGTGCATCCAATAAGTTCATTTGTGTCATTGGATGTACATTTAGGTCATTTTCGTCCTCCCCAGGCTTGTTCTTGTCCAATTAGGGTTTTTATGCAATCTTGTGCATCCAATAGGTGTGTTTGTGTCATTGGACGAACATTTAGGTCATTTTCGTCCTCCCTAGGCTTATTCTTGTCCAATTAGGGTTTTTATGCAATCATGTGAATACAATAGGTGTGTTTGTGTCATTGGATGAACATTTAGGTCATTTTCGTCCTCCCTAGGCTTATTCTTGTCCAATTAGGGTTTTTAACCAACCTTGTGCATCCAATAAGTTCATTTGTGTCATTGGTTGAACATTTAGGTCATTTTCGTCCTCCCTAGGCTTATTCTTGTCCAATTAGGGTTTCTAACCAACCTTGTGTATCCAATATGTGTGTTTGTGTCATTGGAGGAACATTTTGGTCATTTTCGTCCTCCCTAGTCTTATTCTTGTCGAATTAGGGTTTTTATGCAATCTTGTGCATCCAATAGGTGTGTTTGTGTCATTGGAGGAAAATTTAGGTCATTTTCGTCCTCCCTAGTCTTATTCTTGTCCAATTAGGGTTTTTATGCAATCTTGTGCATCCAATAGGTGTGTTTGTGTCATTGGACGAACATTTAGGTCATTTTCGTCCTCCCTAGGCTTATTCTTGTCCAATTAGGGTTTTTAACCAATCTTGTGCATCCAATAAGTTCATTTGTGTCATTGGATGAACATTTAGGTCATTTTCGTCCTCCCTAGTCTTATTCTTGTCGAATTAGGGTTTTTATGGAATCTTATGCATCCAATAGGTGTGTTTGTGTCATTGGAGGAACATTTAGGTCATTTTCGTCCTCCCTAGGCTTATTCTTGTCCAATTAGGGTTTTTAACCAATCTTGTGCATCCAATAAGTTCATTTGTGTCATTGGATGAACAATTTGGTCATTTTCGTCCTCCCTAGTCTTATTCTTGTCCAATTAGGGTTTTAAGCAATCTTGTGCATCCAATATGTGTGTTTGTGTCATTGGAGGAACATTTAGGTCATTTTCGTCCTCCCTAGTCTTATTCTTGTCCCATTAGGGTTTTAAGCAATCTTGTGCATCCAATATGTGTGTTTGTGTCATTGGAGGAACATTTAGGTCATTTTCGTCCTCCCTAGTCTTATTCTTGTCCAATTAGGGTTTTTTATGCAATCTTGTGCATCCACTAGGTGTGTTTGTGTCATTTGAGGAACATTTATGTCATTTTCGTCCCCCCTAGTCTTATTCTTGTCCAATTAGGGTTTTTATGCAATCTTGTGCATCCAATAGGTGTGTTTGTGTCATTGGACGAACATTTAGGTCATTTTCGTCCTCCCTAGGCTTATTCTTGTCCAATTAGGGTTTTTAACCAATCTTGTGCATCCAATAAGTTCATTTGTGTCATTGGATGAACAATTTGGTCATTTTCGTCCTCCCTAGTCTTATTCTTGTCCAATTAGGGTTTTAAGCAATCTTGTGCATCCAATATGTGTGTTTGTGTCATTGGAGGAACATTTAGGTCATTTTCGTCCTCTCTAGTCTTATTCTTGTCCCATTAGGGTTTTAAGCAATCTTGTGCATCCAATATGTGTGTTTGTGTCATTGGAGGAACATTTAGGTCATTTTCGTCCTCCCTATGCTTATTCTTGTCCAATTAGGGTTTTCAACCAATCTTGTGCATCCAATAAGTTCATTTGTGCCATTGGATGAACATTTAGGTCATTTTCATCCTCCCTAGGCTTATTCTTGTCCTATTAGGGTTTGCAACCAATCTTGTGCATCCAATAAGTTCATTTGTGTCATTGGATGAACATTTAGGTCATTTTCATCCTCCCTAGGCTTATTCTTGTCCTATTAGGGTTTTAAGCAATCTTGTGCATCCAATAGGTGTGTTTGTATCATTGTGCATCCAATAGGTGTGTTTGTGTCATTGGACGAACATTTAGGTCATTTTCGTCCTCCCTAGGCTTATTCTTGTACAATTAGGGTTTTTAACCAATCTTGTGCATCCAATAGGTGTGTTTGTGTCATTGGAGGAACATTTAGGTCATTTTCGTCCTCCCTAGTCTTATTCTTGTCCAATTAGGGTTTTTATGCAATCTTGTGCATCCAATAGGTGTGTTTGTGTCATTTGACGAACATTTAGGTCATTTTCGTCATCCCTAGGCTTATTCTTGTCAAATTAGGGTTTTTAACCAATCGTGTGCATCCAATATGTGTGTTTGTGTCATTGGATGAACATTTAGGTAATTTTCGTCCTCCCTATGCTTATTCTTGTCCAATTAGGGTTTTAAGCAATCTTGTGCATCCAATAGGTGTGTTTGTATCATTGTGCATCCAATAGGTGTGTTTGTGTCATTGGAGGAACATTTAGGTCATTTTCGTCCTCCCTAGTCTTATTCTTGTCCAATTAGGGTTTTTAACCAATCTTGTGCATCCAATAAGTTCATTTGTGTCATTGGATGAACATTTAGGTCATTTTCGTCCTCCCTAGTCTTATTCTTGTCCAATTAAGGTTTTTTATGCAATCTTGTGAATCCAATAGGTGTGTTTGTGTCATTAGAGGAACTTTTAGGTCATTTTCGTCCTCCCTAGTCTTATTCTTGTCCAATTAGGGTTTTTATGCAATCTTGTGCATCCAATAGGTGTGTTTGTGTCATTGGACTAACCTTTAGGTCATTTTCGTCCTCCCTAGGCTTATTCTTGTCCAATTAGGGTTTTTAACCGATCTTGTGCATCCAGTAAGTTCATTTGTGTCATTGGATGAACAATTTGGTCATTTTCGTCCTCCCTAGTCTTATTCTTGTCCAATTAGGGTTTTAAGCAATCTTGTGCAACCAATATGTGTGTTTGTGTCATTGGATGAACATTTAGGTCATTTTCGTCCTCCCTAGGCTTATTCTTGTCCAATTAGGGTTTTCAACCAATCTTGTGCATCCAATAAGTTCATTTGTGTCAATGGATGAACATTTAGGTCATTTTCGTCCTCCCTAGTCTTATTCTTGTCCAATTAGGGTTTTAAACAATCTTGTGCATCCAATAGGTGTGTTTGTATCATTGGAGGAACATTTAGGTCATTTTCGTCCTCCCTAGTCTTATTCTTGTCCAATTAGGGTTTTTATGCAATCTTGTGCATCCAATAGGTGTGTTTGTGTCATTGGACGAACATTTAGGTCATTTTCGTCCTCCCTATGCTTATTGTTGTCCAATTAGGGTTTTTAACCAATCTTGTGCATCCAATAGGTGTGTTTGTGTCATTGGAGGAACATTTAGGTCATTTTCGTCCTCCCTAGTCTTATTCTTGTCCAATTAGGGATTTTATGCAATCTTGTGCAGCCAATAGGTGTGTTTGTGTAATTGGACGAACATTTAGGTCATTTTCGTCCTCCCTAGGCTTATTCTTGTCCAATTAGGGTTTTTAACCAATCTTGTGCATCCAACAAGTTCATTTGTGTCATTGGACGAACATTTAGGTCATTTTCGTCATCCCTAGGCTTATTCTTGTCCAATTAGGGTTTTTAACCAATCGTGTGCATCCAATATGTGTGTTTGTGTCATTGGAGGAACATTTAGGTAATTTTCGTCCTCCCTATGCTTATTCTTGTCCAATTAGGGTTTTTAACCAATCTTGTGCATCCAATAAGTTCATTTGTGTCATTGGATGAACATTTAGGTCATTTTCGTCCTCCCTTGTCTTATTCTTGTCCAATTAGGGTTTTAAGCAATCTTGTGCATCCAATATGTGTGTTTGTGTCATTGGATGAACATTTAGGTCATTTTCGTCCTCCCTATGCTTATTCTTGTCCAATTAGGGTTTTTATCCAATCTTGTGCATACAATAAGTTCATTTGTGTCATTGGATGAACATTTATGTCATTTTCGTCCTCCCTAGTCTTATTCTTGTCCAATTAGGGTTTTTATGCAATCTTGTGCATCCAATAGGTGTGTTTGTGTCATTGGAGGAACATTTAGGTCATTTTCGTCCTCCCTAGTCTTATTCTTGTCCAATTAGGGTTTTTATGCAATCTTGTGGATCCAATAGGTGTGTTTGTGTCATTGGACGAACATTTAGGTCATTTTCGTCCTCCCTAGGCTTATTCTTGTCCGATTAGGGTTTTTAACCAATCTTGTGCATTCAATAAGTTCATTTGTGTCATTGGACGAACATTTAGGTCTTTTTCGTCCTCCCTAGGCTTATTCTTGTCCAATTAGGGTTTTTAACCAACCTTGTGCATCCAATATGTGGGTTGGATGAACGTTTAGGTCATTTTCGTCCTCCCTATGCTTATTCTTGTCCAATTAGGGTTTTTAACCAATCTTGTGCATCCAATAAGTTCATTTGTGTCATTGGATGAACATTTAGGTCATTTTCGTCCTCCCTAGTCTTATTCTTGTCCAATTAGGGTTTTTATGCAATCTTGTGCATCCAATAGGTGTGTTTGTGTCATTGGACGAACATTTAGGTCATTTTCGTCCTCCCTAGGCTTATTCTTGTCCGATTAGGGTTTTTAACCAATCTTGTGCTTTCAATAAGTTCATTTGTGTCATTGGATGAACATTTAGGTCATTTACGTCCTCCCTAGTCTTATTCTTGTCCAATTAGGGTTTTAAGCAATCTTGTGCATTCAATATGTGGGTTTGTGTCATTGGATGAACGTTTAGGTCATTTTCGTCCTCCCTATGCTTATTCTTGTCCAATTAGGGTTTTTAACCAATCTTGTGCATCCAATAAGTTCATTTGTGTCATTGGATGAACATTTAGGTCATTTTCGTCCTCCCTAGTCTTATTCTTGTCCAATTAGGGTTTTTATGCAATCTTGTGCATCCAATAGGTGTGTTTGTGTCATTGGAGGAACATTTAGGTCTTTTTCGTCCTCCATAGTCTTATTCTTGTCCAATTAGGGTTTTAACCAATCTTGTGCATCCAATATGTGGGTTTGTGTCATTGGATGAACATTTAGGTCATTTTCGTCCTCCCTATGCTTATTCTTGTCCAATTAGGGTTTTTAACCAATCTTGTGCATCCAATAAGTTCATTTGTGTCATTGGATGAACATTTAGGTCATTTTCGTCCTCCCTAGGCTTATTCTTGTCCAATTAGGGTTTTTAACCAATCTTGTGCATCCAATAAGTTCATTTGTGTCATTGGATGAACATTTAGGTCATTTTCGTCCTCCCTAGTCTTATTCTTGTCCAATTAGGGTTTTAAGCAATCTTGTGCATCCAATATGTGTGTTTGTGTCATTGGACGAACATTTATGTCATTTACGTCCTCCCTAGGCTTATTCTTGTCCAATTAGGGTTTTTAACCAATCTTGTGCATCCAATAAGTTCATTTGTGTCATTGGATGAACATTTAGGTCATTTTCGTCCTCCCTAGGCTTATTCTTGTCCAATTAGGGTTTTTAACCAATCTTGTGCATCCAATACGTTCATTTGTGTCATTGGATGAACATTTAGGTCATTTTCGTCCTCCCTAGGCTTATTCTTGTCCAATTAGGGTTTTCAACCAATCTTGTGCATCCAATAAGTTCATTTGTGTCATTGGATGAACATTTAGGTCATTTTCGTCCTCCCTAGGCTTATTCTTGTCCAATTAGGGTTTTTATGCAATCTTGTGCATCCAATAGGTCTGTTTGTGTCATTGGACGAACATTTAGGTCATTTTCGTCCTCCCTAGGCTTATTCTTGTCCAATTAGGGTTTTTAACCAATCTTGTGCATCCAATAAGTTCATTTGTGTCATTGGATGAATATTTAGGTCATTTTCGTCCTCCCTAGGCTTATTCTTGTCCAATTAGGGTTTTCAACCAATCTTGTGCATCCAATAAGTTCATTTGTGTCATTGGATGAACATTTAGGTCATTTTCGTCCTCCCTAGGCTTATTCTTGTCCAATTAGGGTTTTTAACCAATCTTGTGCATCCAATAAGTTCATTTGTGTCATTGGATGAACATTTAGGTCATTTTCGTCCTCCCTAGTCTTATTCTTGTCCAATTAGGGTTTTTATGCAATCTTGTGCATCCAATAGGCGTGTTTGTGTCATTGGAGGAACATTTAGGTCATTTTCGTCCTCCCTAGTCTTATTCTTGTCCAATTAGGGTTTTTATGCAATCTTGTGCATCCAATTGGTGTGTTTGTGTCATTGGACGAACATTTAGGTCATTTTCGCCCTCCCTAGGCTTATTCTTGTCCAATTATCGTTTTTAACCAACCTTGTGCATCCAATAAGTTCATTTGTGTCATTGGATGAACATTTAGGTCATTTTCGTCCTCCCTAGGCTTATTCTTGTCCAATTAGGGTTTTTAACCAATCTTGTGCATCCAATAAGTTCATTTGTGTCATTGGATGAACATTTAGGTCATTTTCGTCCTCCATAGGCTTCTTCTTGTCCAATTAGGGTTTTTAACCAATCTTGTGCATCCAATAAGTTCATTTGTTTCATTGGATGAACATTTAGGTCATTTTCGTCCTCCCTAGGCTTATTCTTGTCCAATTAGGATTTTTATGCAATCTTGTGCATCCAATAGGTGTGTTTGTGTCATTGGACGAACATTTAGGTCATTTTCGTCCTCCCTAGGCTTATTCTTGTCCAATTAGGGTTTTTAACCAATCTTGTGCATCCAATAAGTTCATTTGTGTCATTGGATGAACATTTAGGTCATTTTCGTCCTCCCTAGTCTTATTCTTGTCCAATTAGGGTTTTAAGAAATCCTGTGCATCCAATATGTGGGTTTGTGTCATTGGATGAACATTTAGGTCATTTTCGTCCTCCCTATGCTTATTCTTGTCCAATTAGGGTTTTTAACCAATCTTGTGCATCCAATAAGTTCATTTGTTTCATTGGATGAACATTTAGGTCATTTTCGTCCTCCCTATTCTTATTCTTGTCCAATTAGGGTTTTTATGCAATCTTGTGCATCCAATAGGTGTGTTTGTGTCATTGGACGAACATTTAGGTCATTTTCGTCCTCTCTAGGCTTATTCTTGTCCAATTAGGGTTTTTAACCAACCTTGTGCATCCAATAAGTTCATTTGTGTCATTGGAGGAACATTTAGGTCATTTTCGTCCTCCCTAGTCTTATTCTTATCGAATTAGGGTTTTTATACAATCTTGTGCATCCAATAAGTGTGTTTGTGTCATTGGAGGAACATTTAGGTCATTTTCGTCCTCCCTAGTCTTATTCTTGTCCAATTAGGGTTTTTAACCAATCTTGTGCATCCAATAAGTTCATTTGTGTCATTGGATGAACATTTAGGTCATTTTCGTCATCCCTAGTCTTATTCTTGTCCAATTAGGGTTTTAAGCAATCTTATGCATCCAATATGTGTGTTTGTGTCATTGGATGAACATTTAGTTCATTTTCGTCCTCCCTATGCTTATTCTTGTCCAATTAGGGTTTTTAACCAATCTTGTGCATCCAATAAGTTCATTTGTGTCATTGGATGAACATTTAGGTCATTTTCGTCCTCCCTAGTCTTATTCTTGTCCAATTAGGGTTTTTAACCAATCTTGTGCATCCAATAAGTTCATTTGTATCATTGGATGAACATTTAGGACATTTTCGTCCTCCCTAGGCTTATTCTTGTCCAATTAGGGTTTTTATGCAATCTTGTGCATCCAATAGGTGTGTTTGTGTCATTGGACGAACATTTAGGTCATTTTCGTCCTCCCTAGGCTTATTCTTGATCAATTAGGGTTTTTATGCAATCTTGTGCATCCAATAGGTGTGTTTGTGTCATTGGACGAACATTTAGGTCATTTTCGTCCTCCCTAGGCTTATTCTTGTCCAATTAGGGTTTTTAACCAATCTTGTGCATCCAACAAGTTCATTTGTGTCATTGGACGAACATTTAGGTCATTTTCGTCATCCCTAGGCTTATTCTTGTCCAATTAGGGTTTTTAACCAATCGTGTGCATCCAATATGTGTGTTTGTGTCATTGGAGGAACATTTAGGTCATTTTCATCCTCCCTAGTCTTATTCTTGTCCAATTAGAGATTTTATGCAATCTTGTGCATCCAATAGGTGTGTTTGTGTCATTGGACGAACATTTAGGTCATTTTCGTCCTCCCTAGGCTTATTCTTGTCCAATTAGGGTTTATAACCAATCTTGTGCATCCAATATGTTCATTTGTGTCATTGGACAAACATTTAGGTCATTTTCGTCATCCCTAGGCTTATTCTTGTCCAATTAGGGTTTTGTAACCAATCTTGTGTATCCAACATGTGTGTTTGTGTCACTGGATGAACATTTAGGTAATTTTCGTCCTCCCTATGCTTATTCTTGTCCAATTAGGGTTTTAAGCAATCTTGTGCATCCAATAGGTGTGTTTGTGTCATTGGAGGAACATTTTGGTCATTTTCGTCCTCCCTAGTCTTATTCTTGTCCAATTAGGGTTTTTAACCAATCTTGTGCATACAATAAGTTCATTTGTGTCATTGGAGGAACATTTAGGTCATTTTCGTCCTCCATAGTCTTATTCTTGTCCAATTAGGGTTTTTATGCAATCTTGTGCATCCAATAGGTGTGTTTGTGTCATTGGAGGAACATTTAGGTCATTTTCGTCCTCCCTAGGCTTATTCTTGTCCAATTAGGGTTTTTAACCAATCTTGTGCATCCAATAAGTTCAATTGTGTCATTGGACGAACATTTAGGTCATTATCGTCATCCCTAGGCTTATTCTTGTCCAATTAGGGTTTTTAACCAATCGTGTGCATCCAATATGTGTGTTTGTGTCATTGGATGAACATTTAGGTAATTTTCGTCCTCCCTATGCTTATTCTTGTCCAATTAGGGTTTTTAACCAATCTTGTGCATCCAATAAGTTCATTTGTGTCATTGGATGAACATTTAGGTCATTTTCGTCCTCCCTAGTCTTATTCTTGTCCAATTAGGGTTGTAAGCTATCTTGGGCATCCAATATGTGTGTTTGTGTCATTTGGATGAACATTTAGGTCATTTTCGTCCTCCACATGCTTATTCTTGTCCAATTAGGGTTTTTAACCAATCCTGTGCATCCAATAAGTTCATTTGTGTCATTGGATGAACATTTAGGTCATTTTCATCCTCCCTAGTCTTATTCTTGTCCAATTAGGAATTTTATGCAATCTTGTGCATCCAATAGGTGTGTTTGTGTCATCGGACGAACATTTAGGTCGTTTTCGTCCTCCCTAGGCTTATTCTTGTCCAATTAGGGTTTTATCCAATCTTGTGCATCCAATAGGTGTGTTTGTGTAATTGGAGGAACATTTAGGTCATTTTCATCCTCCCTAGTCTTATTCTTGTCCAATTAGAGATTATATGCAATCTTGTGCATCCAATAGGTGTGTTTGTGTCATTGGACGAACATTTAGGTCATTTTCGTCCTCCCTAGGCTTATTCTTGTCCAATTAGGGTTTTTAACCAATCTTGTGCATCCAATATGTTCATTTGTGTCATTGGACGAACATTTAGGTCATTTTCGTCATCCCTAGGCTTTTTCTTGTCCAATTAGGGTTTTGTAACCAATCTTGTGTATCCAATATGTGTGTTTGTGTCATTGGATGAACATTTAGGTAATTTTCGTCCTCGCTATGCTTATTCTTGTCCAATTAGGGTTTTTAACCAATCTTGTGCATCCAATAAGTTCATTTGTGTCATTGGATGAACATTTAGGTCATTTTCGTCCTCCCTAGTCTTATTCTTGTCCAATTAGGGTTTTAAGCAATCTTGTGCATCCAATAGGTGTGTTTGTGTCATTGGAGGAACATTTTGGTCATTTTCGTCCTCCCTAGTCTTATTCTTGTCCAATTAGGGTTTTAATGCAATCTTGTGCATCCAATAGGTGTGTTTGTGTAGTTGGAGGAACATTTAGGTCATTTTCGTCCTCCCTAGTCTTATTCTTGTCCAATTAGAGATTTTATGCAATCTTGTGCATCCAATAGGTGTGTTTGTGTCATTGGACGAACATTTAGGTCATTTTCGTCCTCCCTAGGCTTATTCTTGTCCAATTAGGGTTTTTAACCAATCTTGTGCATCCAATAAGTTCATTTGTGTCATTGGACGAACATTTAGGTCATTTTCGTCATCCCTAGGCTTATTCTTGTCCAATTAGGGTTTTGTAACCAATCTTGTGTATCCAATATGTGTGTTTGTGTCATTGGAGGAACATTTAGGTCATTTTCATCCTCCCTAGTCTTATTCTTGTCCAATTAGAGATTTTATGCAATCTTGTGCATCCAATAGGTGTGTTTGTGTCATTGGACGAACATTTAGGTCATTTTCGTCCTCCCTAGGCTTATTCTTAACCAATTAGGGTTTTTAACCAATCTTGTGCATCCAATATGTTCATTTGTGTCATTGGACGAACATTTAGGTCATTTTCGTCATCCCTAGGCTTATTCTTGTCCAATTAGGGTTTTGTAACCAATCTTGTGTATCCAATATGTGTGTTTGTGTCATTGGATGAACATTTAGGTAATTTTCGTCCTCCCTATGCTTATTCTTGTCCAATTAGGGTTTTTAACCAATCTTGTGCATCCAATAAGTTCATTTGTGTCATTGGATGAACATTTAGGTCATTTTCGTCCTCCCTAGTCTTATTCTTGTCCAATTAGGGTTTTAAGCAATCTTGTGCATCCAATAGGTGTGTTTGTGTCATTGGAGGAACATTTTGGTCATTTTCGTCCTCCCTAGTCTTATTCTTGTCCAATTAGGGTTTTTAACCAATCTTGTGCATCCAATAGGTGTGTTTGTGTCATTGGAGGAACATTTAGGTCATTTTCGTCCTCCCTAGTCTTATTCTTGTCAAATTAGGGATTTTATGCAATCTTGTGCATCCAATAGGTGTGTTTGTGTCATTGGACGAACATTTAGGTCATTTTCGTCCTCCCTAGGCTTATTCTTGTCCAATTAGGGTTTTTAACCAATCTTGTGCATCCAATAAGTTCATTTGTGTCATTGGACTAACATTTAGGTCATTTTCGTCATCCCTAGGATTATTCTTGTCCAATTAGGGTTTTTAACCAATCGTGTGCATCCAATATGTGTGTTTGTGTCATTGGATGAACATTTAGGTAATTTTCGTCCTCCCTATGCTTATTCTTGTCCAATTAGGGTTTTTAACCAATCTTGTGCATCCAATAAGTTCATTTGTGTCATTGGATGAACATTTAGGTCATTTTCGTCCTCCCTAGTCTTATTCTTGTCCAATTAGGGTTTTAAGCAATCTTGTGCATCCAATATGTGTGTTTGTGTCATTGGATGAACATTTAGGTCATTTTCGTCCTCCCTATGCTTATTCTTGTCCAATTAGGGTTTTTAACCAATCTTGTGCATCCAATAAGTTCATTTGTGTCATTGGATGAACATTTAGGTCATTTTCGTCCTCCCTAGTCTTATTCTTGTCCAATTAGGGTTTTTATGCAATCTTATGCCTCCAATAGGTGTGTTTGTGTCATTGTAGGAACATTTAGGTCATTTTCGTACTCCCTAGTTTTATTCTTGTCCAATTAGGGTTTTTATGCAATCTTGTGCATCCAATAGGTGTGTTTGTGTCATTGGACGAACATTTAGGTCATTTTGGTCCTCCCTAGGCTTATTCTTGTCCAATTAGGGTTTTTAACCAATCTTGTGCATCCAGTAAGTTCATTTGTGTCATTGGATGAACATTTAGGTCATTTTCGTCATCCCTAGTCTTATTCTTGTCCAATTAGGGTTTTAAGCAATCTTGTGCATCCAATATGTGTGTTTGTGTCATTGGATGAACATTTAGGTCATTTTCGTCCTCCCTATGCTTATTCTTGTCAAATTAGGGTTTTTAACCAATCTTATGCATCCAATAAGTTCATTTGTGTCATTGGTGGAACATTTAGGTCATTTACGTCCTCCCTAGTCTTATTCTTGTCCAATTAGGGTTTTTATGCAATCTTGTGCATCCAATAGGTGTGTTTGTGTCATTGGAGGAACATTTAGGTCATTTTCGTCCTCCCTAGTCTTATTCTTGTCCAATTAGGGTTTTTATGCAATCTTGTGCATCCAATAGGTGTGTTGGTGTCATTGGAGGAACATTTAGGTCATTTTCGTCCTCCCTAGTCTTATTCTTGTCCAATTAGGGTTTTTATGCAATCTTGTGCATCCAATAGGTGTGTTTGTGTCATTGGACGAACATTTAGGTCATTTTCGTCCTCCCTAGGCTTATTCTTGTCCAATTAGGGTTTTTAACCAATCTTGTGCATCTAATAAGTTTATTTGTGTCATTGGATGAACATTTAGGTCATTTTCGTCCTCCCTAGTCTTATTCTTGTCCAATTAGGGTTTTTATGCAATCTTGTGCATCCAATAGGTGTGTTTGTGTCATTGGAGGAACATTTAGGTCATTTTCGTACTCCCTAGTCTTATTCTTGTCCAATTAGGGTTTTTATGCAATCTTGTGCATCCAATAGGTGTGTTTGTGTCATTGGAGGAACATTTAGGTCATTTTCGTCCTCCCTAGTCTTATTCTTGTCCAATTAGGGTTTTTATGCAATCTTGTGCATCCAATAGGTGTGTTTGTGTCATTGGACGAACATTTAGGTCATTTTCGTCCTCCCTAGGCTTATTCTTGACCGATTAGGGTTTTTAACCAATCTTGTGCATTCAATATGTTCATTTGTGTCATTGGATGAACATTTAGGTCATTTTCGTCCTCCCTAGTCTTATTCTTGTCCAATTAGGGTTTTTATGCAATCTTGTGCATCCAATAGGTGTGTTTGTGTCATTGGAGGAACATTTAGGTCATTTTCGTCCTCCCTAGTCTTATTCTTGTCCAATTAGGGTTTTTATGCAATCTTGTGCATCCAATATGTATGTTTGTGTCATTGGAAGAACACTTAGGTCATTTTCGACCTCCCTAGGCATATTCTTGTCCAATTAGGGTTTTTAACCAATCTTGTGCATTCAATAAGTTCATTTGTGTCATTGGATGAACATTTAGGTGATTTTCATCCTCCCTAGTCTTATTCTTGTCCAATTAGGGTTTTAAGCAATCTTGTGCATCCAATATGTGGGTTTGTGTCATTGGATGAACGTTTAGGTCATTTTCGTCCTCCCTATGCTTATTCTTGTCCAATTAGGGTTTTTAACCAATCTTGTGCATCCAATAAGTTCATTTGTGTCATTGGATGAACATTTAGGTCATTTTCGTCCTCCCTAGTCTTATTCTTGTCCAATTAGGGTTTTTATGCAATCTTGTGCATCCAATAGGTGTGTTTGTGTCATTGGAGGAACACTTAGGTCATTTTCGTCCTCCCTAGTCTTATTCTTGTCGAATTAGGGTTTTTATGCAATCTTGTGCATCCAATAGGTGTGTTTGTGTCATTGGAGGAACATTTAGGTCATTTTCGTCCTCCCTAGTCTTATTCTTGTCCAATTAGGGTTTTTATGCAATCTTGTGCATCCAATAAGTGTGTTTGTGTCATTGGACGAACATTTAGGTCATCTTCGTCCTCCCTAGGCTTATTCTTGTCCAATTAGGGTTTTTAACCAATCTTGTGCATCCAATAAGTTCATTTGTGTCATTGGATGAACATTTAGGTCATTTTCGTCCTCCCTAGTCTTATTCTTGTCGAATTAGGGTTTTTATGCAATCTTGTGCATCCAATAGGTGTGTTTGTGTCATTGGAGGAACATTTAGGTCATTTTCGTCCTCCCTAGTCTTATTCTTGTCCAATTAGAGATTTTATGCAATCTTGTGCATCCAATAGGTGTGTTTGTGTCATTGGACGAACATTTAGGTCATTTTCGTCCTCCCTAGGCTTATTCTTGTCCAATTAGGGTTTTTAACCAATCTTGTGCATCCAATATGTTCATTTGTGTCATTGGACGAACATTTAGGTCATTTTCTTCATCCCAAGGCTTATTCTTGTCCAATTAGGGTTTTGTAACCAATCTTGTGTATCCAATATGTGTGTTTGTGTCATTGGATGAACATTTAGGTAATTTTCGTCCTCCCTATGCTTATTCTTGTCCAATTAGGGTTTTTAACCAATCTTGTGCATCCAATAAGTTCATTTGTGTCATTGGATGAACATTTAGGTCATTTTCGTCCTCCCTATGCTTATTCTTGTCCAATTAGGGTTTTTAACCAATCTTGTACATCCAATAAGTTCATTTGTGTCATTGGATGAACATTTAGGTCATTTTCGTCCTCCCTAGTCTTATTCTTGTCCAATTAGGGTTTTTATGCAATCTTGTGCATCCAATAGGTGTGTTTGTGTCATTGGAGGAACATTTAGGTCATTTTCGTTCTCCCTAGTCTTATTCTTGTCCAATTAGGGTTTTTATGCAATCTTGTGCATCCAATATGTGTGTTTGTGTCATTGGATGAACATTTAGGTCATTTTCGTCCTCCCTAGTCTTATTCTTGTCCAATTAGGGTTTTTATGCAATCTTGTGCATCCAATAGGTGTGTTTGTGTAATTGGAGGAACATTTAGGTCATTTTCGTCCTCCCTAGTCTTATTCTTGTCCAATTAGAGATTTTATGCAATCTTGTGCATCCAATAGGTGTGTTTGTGTCATTGGACGAACATTTAGGTCATTTTCGTCCTCCCTAGGCTTATTCTTGTCCAATTAGGGTTTTTAACCAATCTTGTGCATCCAATAAGTTCATTTGTGTCATTGGACGAACATTTAGGTCATTTTCGTCATCCCTAGGCTTATTCTTGTCCAATTAGGGTTTTGTAACCAATCTTGTGTATCCAATATGTGTGTTTGTGTCATTGGATGAACATTTAGGTAATTTTCGTCCTCCCTGAGCTTATTCTTGTCCAATTAGGGTTTTTAACCAATCTTGTGCATCCAATAAGTTCATTTGTGTCATTGGATGAACATTTAGGTCATTTTCGTCCTCCCTAGTCTTATTCTTGTCCAATTAGGGTTTTAAGCAATCTTGTGCATCCAATAGGTGTGTTTGTGTCATTGGAGGAACATTTTGGTCATTTTCGTCCTCCCTAGTCTTATTCTTGTCCAATTAGGGTTTTTAACCAATCTTGTGCATACAATAAGTTCATTTGTGTCATTGGAGGAACATTTAGGTCATTTTCGTCCTCCATAGTCTTATTCTTGTCCAATTAGGGTTTTTATGCAATCTTGTGCATCCAATAGGCGTGTTTGTGTCATTGGAGGAACATTTAGGTCATTTTCGTCCTCCCTAGTCTTATTCTTGTCCAATTAGGGTTTTTAACCAATCTTGTGCCTCCAATAAGTTCATTTGTGTCATTGGATGAACATTTAGGTCATTTTCGTCCTCCCTAGTCTTATTCTTGTCCAATTAGGGTTTTTATGCAATCTTGTGCATCCAATAGGTGTGTTTGTGTCATTGGAGAAACATTTAGGTCATTTTCGTCCTCCCTAGTCTTATTCTTGTCCAATTAGGGTTTTTATGCAATCTTGTGCATCCAATAGGTGTGTTTGTGTAATTGGAGGAACATTTAGGTCATTTTCGTCCTCCCTAATCTTATTCTTGTCCAATTAGAGATTTTATGCAATCTTGTGCATCCAATAGGTGTGTTTGTGTCATTGGACGAACATTTA
>JBBPBR010000343.1:395104-508941 GCA_037974775.1 Cicer pinnatifidum
GAACATTTAGGTCATTTTCGTCCTCCCTAGGCTTATTCTTGTCCAATTAGGGTTTTTAACCAATCTTGTGCATCCAATAAGTTCATTTGTGTCATTGGACGAACATTTAGGTCATTTTCGTCATCCCTAGGCTTATTCTTGTCCAATTAGGGTTTTTAACCAATCGTGTGCATCCAATATGTGTGGTTGTGTCATTGGATGAACATTTAGGTAATTTTCGTCCTCCCTATGCTTATTCTTGTCCAATTAGGGTTTTTAACCAATCTTGTGCATCCAATAAGTTCATTTGTGTCATTGGATGAACATTTAGGTCATTTTCGTCCTCCCTAGTCTTATTCTTGTCCAATTAGGGTTGTAAGCTATCTTGGGCATCCAATATGTGTGTTTGTGTCATTTGGATGAACATTTAGGTCATTTTCGTCCTCCATATGCTTAATCTTGTCCAATTAGGGTTTTTAACCAATCTTGTGCATCCAATAAGTTCATTTGTGTCATTGGATGAACATTTAGGTCATTTTCATCCTCCCTAGTCTTATTCTTGTCCAATTAGGGATTTTATGCAATCTTATGCATCCAATAGGTGTGTTTGTGTCATCGGACGAACATTTAGGTCGTTTTCGTCCTCCCTAGGCTTATTCTTGTCCAATTAGGGTTTTTAACCAATCTTGTGCATCCAATAGGTGTGTTTGTGTAATTGGAGGAACATTTAGGTCATTTTCATCCTCCCTAGTCTTATTCTTGTCCAATTAAAGATTATATGCAATCTTGTGCATCCAATAGGTGTGTTTATGTCATTGGACGAACATTTAGGTCATTTTCGTCCTCCCTAGGCTTATTCTTGTCCAATTAGGGTTTTTAACCAATCTTGTGCATCCAATATGTTCATTTTTGTCATTGGACGAACATTTAGGTCATTTTCGTCATCCCTAGGCTTATTCTTGTCCAATTAGGGTTTTGTAACCAATCTTGTGTATCCAATATGTGTGTTTGTGTCATTGGATGAACATTTAGGTAATTTTCGTCCTCGCTATGCTTATTCTTGTCCAATTAGGGTTTTTAACCAATCTTGTGCATCGAATAAGTTCATTTGTGTCATTGGATGAACATTTAGGTCATTTTCGTCCTCCCTAGTCTTATTCTTGTCCAATTAGGGTTTTAAGCAATCTTGTGCATCCAATAGGTGTGTTTGTGTCATTGGAGGAACATTTTGGTCATTTTCGTCCTCCCTAGTCTTATTCTTGTCCAATTAGGGTTTTTAACCAATCTTGTGCATACAATAAGTTCATTTGTGTCATTGGAGGAACATTTAGGTCATTTTCGTCCTCCATAGTCTTATTCTTGTCCAATTAGGGTTTTTATGCTATCTTGTGCATCCAATAGGTGTGTTTGTGTCATTGGAGGAACATTTAGGTCATTTTCGTCCTCCCTAGTCTTATTCTTGTCCAATTAGGGTTTTTAACCAATCTTGTGCATCCAATAAGTTCATTTGTGTCATTGGATGAACATTTAGGTCATTTTCGTCCTCCCTAGGCTTATTCTTGTCCAATTAGGGTTTTTAACCAATCTTGTGCATCCAATAGGTGTGTTTGTGTCATTGGAGGAACATTTAGGTCATTTTCGTCACCCCTAGTCTTATTCTTGCCCAATTAGGGTTTTTAACCAATCTTGTGCATACAATAAGTTCATTTGTGTCATTGGAGGAACATTTAGGTCATTTTCTTCCTCCCTAGTCTTATTCTTGTCCAATTAGGGTTTTTATGCAATCTTGTTCATCCAATAGGTGTGTTTGTGTCATTGGAGGAACATTTAGGTCATTTTCGTCCTCCCTAGTCTTATTCTTGTCCAATTAGGGTTTTTAACCAATCTTGTGCATCCAATAAGTTCATTTGTGTCATTGGATGAACATTTAGGTCATTTTCGTCCTCCCTAGTCTTATTCTTGTCCAATTAGGGTTTTTATGCAATCTTGTGCATCCAATAGGTGTGTTTGTGTCATTGGAGGAACATTTAGGTCATTTTCGTCCTCCCTAGTCTTATTCATGTCCAATTAGGGTTTATATGCAATCTTGTGCATCCAATAGGTGTGTTTGTGTCATTGGATGAACATTTAGGTCATTTTCGTACTCCCTAGGCTTATTCTTGCCCAATTAGGGTTTTTAACCAATCTTGTGCATCCAATAAGTTCATTTGTGTCATGGAATGAACATTTAGGTCATTTTCGTCCTCCCTAGGCTTATTCTTGTCTAATTAGGGTTTTTAACCAATCTTGTGCATCCAAAAAGTTCATTTGTGTCATTGGATGAACATTTAGGTCATTTTCGTCCTCCCTATGCTTATTCTTGTCCAATTAGGGTTTTTAACCAATCTTGTGCATCCAATAAGTTCATTTGTGTCATTGGATGAACATTTAGGTCATTTTCGTCCTCCCTAGTCTTATTCTTGTCCAATTAGGGTTTTTATGCAATCTTGTGCATCCAATAGGTGTATTTGTGTCATTTGACAAACATTTAGGTCATTTTCGTCCTCCCTAGGCTTATTCTTGTCCAATTAGGGTTTTTAACCAATCTTGTGCATCCAATAGGTGTGTTTGTGTCATTGGAGGAACATTTAGATCATTTTCGTCCTCCCTAGTCTTATTATTGTCCAATTAGGGTTTTTATGCAATCTTGTGCATCCAATAGGTGTGTTTGTGTCATTGGATGAACAGTTAGGTCTTTTTCGTCCTCCCAAGGCTTATTCTTGTCCATTTAGGGTTTTTAGCCAATTTTGTGTATCCAATAAGTTCATTTGTGTCATTGGTTGAACATTTAGGTCATTTTCGTCCTCCCTAGGCTTATTCTTGTCCAATTAGGGTTTTTAACCAACCTTGTGCATCCAATAAGTTCATTTGTGTCATTGGAGGAACATTTAGGTCATTTTCGTCCTCCCTAATCTTATTCTTGACCAATTAGGGTTTTTATGCAATCTTGTTCATCCAATAGGTGTGTTTGTGTCATTGGACGAACATTTAGGTCATTTTCGTCCTCCCTAGGCTTATTCTTGTCCAATTAGGGTTTTTAACCAATCTTGTGCATCCAATAAGTTCATTTGTGTCATTGGATGAACATTTAGGTCATTTTCGTCCTCCCTAGTCTTATTCTTGTCCAATTAGGGTTTTTATGCAATCTTGTGCATCCAATAGGTGTGTTTGTGTCATTGGACGAACATTTAGGTTTTTTTCGTCCTCCCTATGCTTATTCTTGTCCAATTAGGGTTTTTAACCAACCTTGTGCATCCAATAAGTTCATTTGTGGCATTGGTTGAACATTTAGTTGATTTTCGTCCTCCCTAGGCTTATTCTTGTCCAATTAGGGTTATTAACCAACCTTGTGCATCCAATAAGTTCATTTGTGTCATTGGTGGAACATTTAGGTCATTTACGTCCTCTCCCTAGTCTTATTCTTGTCCAATTAGGGTTGTTATGCAATCTTGTGCATCCAATAGGTGTGTTTGTGTCATTGGACGAACATTTAGGTCATTTTCGTCCTCCCTAGGCTTATTCTTGTCCAATTAGGGTTTTTAACCAATCTTGTGCATCCAATAAGTTCATTCGTGTCATTGGATGAACATTTAGGTCATTTTCGTCCTCCCTAGTCTTATTCTTGTCCAATTAGGGTTTTTATGCAATCTTGTGCATCCAATAGGTGTGTTTGTGTCATTGGAGGAACATTTAGGTCATTTTCGTCCTCCCTAGTATTATTCTTGTCCAATTAGGGTTTTTATGCAATCTTGTGCATCCAATAGGTGTGTTTGAATCATGTGACGAACATTTAGGTCATTTTCGTCCTCCCTAGGCTTATTCTTGTCCAATTAGGGTTTTTAACCAATCTTGTGCATCCAATAAGTTCATTTGTGTCATTGGATGAACATTTAGGTCATTTTCGTCCTCCCTAGTCTTATTCTTGTCCAATTAGGGTTTTTATGCAATCTTGGGCATCCAATATGTGTGTTTGTGTCATTGGACGAACATTTAGGTCATTTTCGTCCTCCCTAGGCTTATTCTTGTCCAATTAGGGTTTTTAACCAATCTTGTGCATCCAATAAGTTCATTTGTGTCATTGGATGAACATTTAGGTCATTTTCGTCCCCCCTAGTCTTATTCTTGTCCAATTAGGGTTTTTATGCAATCTTGTGCGTCCAATAGGTGTGTTTGTGTCATTGGATGAACATTTAGGTCATTTTCGTCCTCCCTAGTCTTATTCTTGTCCAATTAGGGTTTTTATGCAATCTTGTGCATCCAATAGGTGTGTTTGTGTCATTGGACAAACATTTAGGTCATTTTCGTCCTCCCTAGGCCTATTCTTGTCCAATTAGGGTTTTTAACCAATCTTGTGCATCCAATAAGTTCATTTGTGTCATTGGATGAACATTTAGGTCATTTTCGTCCTCCCTAGTCTTATTCTTGTCCAATTAGGGTTTTTATGCAATCTTGTGCATCCAATAGGTGTGTTTGTGTCATTGGAGGAACATTTAGGTCATTTTCGTCCTCCCTAGTCTTATTCTTGTCCAATTAAGGATTTTATGCAATCTTGTGCATCCAATAGGTGTGTTTGTGTCATTAGACGAACATTTAGGTCATTTTCGTCCTCCCTAAGCTTATTCTTGTCCAATTAGGGTTTTTAACCAATCTTGTGCTTCCAATAAGTTCATTTGTGTCATTGGATGAACATTTTGGTCATTTTCGTCCTCCCTAGGCTTATTCTTGTCCAATTAGGGTTTTTAACCAATCTTGTGCATCCAATAAGTTCATTTGTGTCATTGGATGAACATTTAGGTCATTTTCGTCCTCCCTAGTCTTATTCTTGTCCAATTAGGGTTTTTATGCAATCTTGTGCATCCAATAGGTGTGTTTTTGTCATTGGAGGAACATTTAGGTCATTTTCGTCCTCCCTAGTCTTATTCTTATCCAATTAGAGTTTTTATACAATCTTGTGCATCCAATAGGTGTGTTTGTGTCAATGGACGAACATTTAGGTCATTTTCGTCCTCCCTAGGCTTATTCTTGGCCAATTAGGGTTTTTAACCAGTCTTGTGCATCGAATAAGTTCATTTGTGTCATTTGATGAACATTTAGGTCATTTTCATCCTCCTTAGTCTTATTCTTGTCCAATTAGGGTTTTTATGCAATCTTGTGCATCCAATAGGTGTGTTTGTGTCATTGGACGAACATTTAGGTCATTTTCGTCCTCCCTAAGCTTATTCTTGTCCAATTAGGGTTTTTAACCAACCTTGTGCATCCAATAAGTTCATTTGTGTCATTGGAGGAACATTTAGGTCATTTTCGTCCTCCCTAGTCTTATTCTTATCGAATTAGGGTTTTTATACAATCTTGTGCATCCAATAAGTGTGTTTGTGTCATTGGAGGAACATTTAGGTCATTTTCGTCCTCCCTAGTCTTATTCTTGTCCAATTAGGGTTTTTAACCAATCTTGTGCATCCAATAAGTTCATTTGTGTCATTGGATGAACATTTAGGTCATTTTCGTCCTCCCTAGTCTTATTCTTGTCGAATTAGGGTTTTTATGCAATCTTGTGCATCCAATAGGCGTGTTTGTGTCATTGGAGGAACATTTAGGTCATTTTCGTCCTCCCTAGTCTTATTCTTGTCCAATTAGGGTTTTTAACCAATCTTGTGCATCCAATAAGTTCATTTGTGTCATTGGATGAACATTTAGGTCATTTTCGTTCTCCCTAGTCTTATTCTTGCCCAATTAGGGTTTTAAGCAATCTTGTGCATCCAATATGTGTGTTTGTCTCATTGGATAAACATTTAGGTAATTTTCGTCCTCCCTATGCTTATTCTTGTCCAATTAGGGTTTTTAACCAATCTTGTGCATCCAATAAGTTCATTTGTGTCATTGGATGAACATTTAGGTCATTTTCGTCCTCCCTAGTCTTATTCTTGTCCAATTAGGGTTTTTATGCAATCTTGTGCATCCAATAGGTGTGTTTGTGTCATTGGAGGAACATTTAGGTCATTTTCGTGCTCCCTAGTCTTATTCTTGTCCAATTAGGGTTTTTATGCAATCTTGTGCATCCAATAGGTGTGTTTGTGTAATTGGAGGAACATTTAGGTCATTTTCGTCCTCCCTAGTCTTATTCTTGTCCAATTAGAGATTTTATGCAATCTTGTGCATCCAATAGGTGTGTTTGTGTCATTGGACGAACATTTAGGTCATTTTCGTCCTCCGTAGGCTTATTCTTTTCCAATTAGGGTTTTTAACCAATCTTGTGCATCCAATAAGTTCATTTGTGTCATTGGACGAACATTTAGGTCATTTTCGTCATCCCTAGGCTTATTCTTGTCCAATTAGGGTTTTGTAACCAATCTTGTGTATCAAATATGTGTGTTTGTGTCATTGGAGGAACATTTAGGTCATTTTCATCCTCCCTAGTCTTATTCTTGTCCAATTAGAGATTTTATGCAATCTTGTGCATCCAATAGGTGTGTTTGTGTCATTGGACGAACATTTAGGTCATTTTCGTCCTCCCTAGGCTTATTCTTGTCCAATTAGGGTTTTTAACCAATCTTGTGCATCCAATATGTTCATTTGTGTCATTGGACGAACATTTAGGTCATTTTCTTCATCCCAAGGCTTATTCTTGTCCAATTAGGGTTTTGTAACCAATCTTGTGTATCCAATATGTGTGTTTGTGTCATTGGATGAACATTTAGGTAATTTTCGTCCTCCCTATGCTTATTCTTGTCCAATTAGGGTTTTTAACCAATCTTGTGCATCCAATAAGTTCATTTGTGTCATTGGATGAACATTTAGGTCATTTTCGTCCTCCCTAGTCTTATTCTTGTCCAATTAGGGTTTTAAGCAATCTTGTGCATCCAATAGGTGTGTTTGTCTCATTGGAGGAACATTTAAGTCATTTTCGTCCTCCCTAGTCTCATTCTTGTCCAATTAGGGTTTTTAACCAATCTTGTGCATACAATAAGTTCATTTGTGTCATTGGAGGAACATTTAGGTCATTTTCGTCCTCCCTAGTCTTATTCTTGTCCACTAAGGGTTTTAATGCAATCTTGTGCATCCAATAGGTGTGTTTGTGTCATTGGAGGAACATTTAGGTCATTTTCGTCCTCCCTAGTCTTATTCTTGTCCAATTAGGGTTTTTAACCAATCTTGTGCATCCACTAAGTTCATTTGTGTCATTGGATGAACATTTAGGTCATTTTCGTCCTCCCTAGTCTTATTCTTGTCCAATTAGGGTTTTAAGCAATCTTGTGCATCCAATAGGTGTGTTTGTGTCATTGGAGGAACATTTAGGTCATTTTCGTCCTCCCTAGTCTTATTCTTGTCCAATTAGGGTTTTTAACCAATCTTGTGCATACAATAAGTTCATTTGTGTCATTGGAGGAACATTTAGGTCATTTTCGTCCTCCTTAGTCTTATTCTTGTCCAATTAGGGTTTTTATGCAATCTTGTGCATCCAATAGGTGTGTTTGTGTCATTGGAGGAACATTTAGGTCATTTTCGTCCTCCCTAGTCTTATTCTTGTCCAATTAGGGTTTTTAACCAATCTTGTGCATCCAATAAGTTCCTTTGTGTCATTGGATGAACATTTAGGTCATTTTCGTCCTCCCTAGTCTTATTCTTGTCCAATTAGGGTTTTTATGCAATCTTGTGCATCCAATAGGTGTGTTTGTGTCATTGGACGAACATTTAGGTCATTTTCGTCCTCCCTAGGCTTATTCTTGTCCTATTAGGGTTTTTTACCAATCTTGTGCATCCAATAAGTTCATTTGTGTCATTGGATGAACATTTAGGTCATTTTCGTCCTCCCTAGTCTTATTCTTGTCCAATTAGGGTTTTTATGCAATCTTGTGCATCCAATAGGTGTGTTTGTGTCATTGGAGGAACATTTAGGTCATTTTCGTCCTCCCTAGTCTTATTCTTGTCCAATTAGGGTTTTTATGCAATCTTGTGCATCCAATATGTATGTTTGTGTCATTGGAAGAACACTTAGGTCATTTTCGACCTCCCTAGGCATATTCTTGTCCAATTAGGGTTTTTAACCAATCTTGTGCATTCAATAAGTTCATTTGTGTCATTGGATGAACATTTAGGTGATTTTCATCCTCCCTAGTCTTATTCTTGTCCAATTAGGGTTTTAAGCAATCTTGTGCATCCAATATGTGGGTTTGTGTCATTGGATGAACGTTTAGGTCATTTTCGTCCTCCCTATGCTTATTCTTGTCCAATTAGGGTTTTTAACCAATCTTGTGCATCCAATAAGTTCATTTGTGTCATTGGATGAACATTTAGGTCATTTTCGTCCTCCCTAGTCTTATTCTTGTCCAATTAGGGTTTTTATGCAATCTTGTGCATCCAATAGGTGTGTTTGTGTCATTGGAGGAACATTTAGGTCATTTTCGTCCTCCCTAGTCTTATTCTTGTCCAATTAGGGTTTTTAACCAATCTTGTGCATCCAATAAGTTCATTTGTGTCATTGAATGAACATTTAGGTCATTTTCGTCCTCCCTAGGCTTATTCTTGTCTAATTAGGGTTTTTAACCAATCTTGTGCATCCAAAAAGTTCATTTGTGTCATTGGATGAACATTTAGGTCATTTTCGTCCTCCCTATGCTTATTCTTGTCCAATTAGGGTTTTTAACCAATCTTGTGCATCCAATAAGTTCATTTGTGTCATTGGATGAACATTTAGGTCATTTTTGTCCTCCCTATGCTTATTTTTGTCCAATTAGGGTTTTTATGCAATCTTGTGCATCTAATAGGTGTGGTTGTGTCATTTGAGGAACATTTAGGTCATTTTCGTCCTCCCTAGTCTTATTCTTGTCCAATTAGGGTTTTTAACCAATCTTGTGCATCCAATAAGTTCATTTGTGTCATTGGATGAACATTTAGGTCATTTTCGTCCTCCCTAGGCTTATTCTTGTCCAATTAGAGTTTTTAACCAATCTTTTGCATCCAATAAGTTCATTTGTGTCATTGGATGGACATTTAGGTCATTTTCGTCATCCCTAGTCTTATTCTTGTCCAATTAGGGTTTTTATGCAATCTTGTGCATCCAATAGGTGTGTTTGTGTCATTGGAGGAACATTTAGGTCATTTTCGTCCTCCCTAGTCTTTATCTTGTCCAATTAGTGTTTTTATGCAATCTTGTGCATCCAATAGGTGTGTTTGTGTCATTGGAAGAACATTTAGGTCATTTTCGTCCTCCCTAGGCTTATTCTTGTCCGATAAGGGTTTTTAACCAATCTTGTGCATTCAATAAGTTCATTTGTGTCGTTGGATGAACATTTAGGTCATTTACGTCCTCCCTAGGCTTATTCTTGTCCAATTAGGGTTTTTAACCAATCTTGTGCATCCAATAAGTTCATTTGTGTCATTGGATGAACATTTAGGTCATTTTCGTCCTCCCTAGTCTTATTCTTGTCCAATTAGGGTTTTAAGCAATCTTGTGCATCCAATAGGTGTGTTTGTGTCATTGGAGGAACATTTTGGTCATTTTCGTCCTCCCTAGTCTTATTCTTGTCCAATTAGGGTTTTTAACCAATCTTGTGCATACAATAAGTTTATTTGTGTCATTGGAGGAACATTTAGGTCATTTTCGTCCTCCATAGTCTTATTCTTGTCCAATTAGGGTTTTTATGCAATCTTGTGCATCCAATAGGTGTGTTTGTGTCATTGGAGGAACATTTAGGTCATTTTCGTCCTCCCTAGTCTTATTCTTGTCCAATTAGGGTTTTTAACCAATCTTGTGCATCCAATAAGTTCATTTGTGTCATTGGATGAACATTTAGGTCATTTTCGTCCTCCCTAGTCTTATTCTTGTCCAATTAGGGTTTTAAGCAATCTTGTGCATCAAATAGGTGTGTTTGTGTCATTGGAGGAACATTTAGGTCATTTTCATCCTCCCTAGTCTTATTCTTGTCCAATTAGGGTTTTTAACCAATCTTGTGTATACAATAAGTTCATTTGTGTCATTGGAGGAACATTTAGGTCATTTTCGTCCTCCCTAGTCTTATTCTTGTCCAATTAGGGTTTTTATGCAATCTTGTCCATCCAATAGGTGTGTTTGTGTCATTGGAGGAACATTTAGGTCATTTTCGTCCTCCCTAGTCTTATTCTTGTCCAATTAGGGTTTTTAACCAATCTTGTGCATCCAATAAGTTCATTTGTGTCATTGGATGAACATTTAGGTCATTTGCGTCCTCCCTAGTCTTATTCTTGTCCAATTAGGGTTTTTATGCAATCTTGTGCATCCAATAGGTGTGTTTGTGTCATTGGAGGAACATTTAGGTCATTTTCGTCCTCCCTAGTCTTATTCTTGTCCAATTAGAGATTTTATGCAATCTTGTGCATCCAATAGGTGTGTTTGTGTCATTGGACGAACATTTAGGTCATTTTCGTCCTCCCTAGGCTTATTCTTGTCCAATTAGGGTTTTTAACCAATCTTGTGCATCCAATAAGTTCATTTGTGTCATTGGACGAACATTTAGGTCATTTTCGTCATCCCTAGGCTTATTCTTGTCCAATTAGGGTTTTGTAACCAATCTTGTGTATCCAATATGTGTGTTTGTGTCATTGGAGGAACATTTAGGTCATTTTCATCCTCCCTAGTCTTATTCTTGTCCAATTAGAGATTTTATGCAATCTTGTGCATCCAATAGGTGTGTTTGTGTCATTGGACGAACATTTAGGTCATTTTCGTCCTCCCTAGGCTTATTCTTGTCCAGTTAGGGTTTTTAACCAATCTTGTGCATCCAATATGTTCATTTGTGTCATTGGACGAACATTTAGGTCATTTTCGTCATCCCTAGGCTTATTCTTGTCCAATTAGGGTTTTGTAACCAATCTTGTGTATCCAATATGTGTGTTTGTGTCATTGGATGAACATTTAGGTAATTTTCGTCCTCCCTATGCTTATTGTTGTCCAATTAGGGTTTTTAACCAATCTTGTGCATCCAATAAGTTCATTTGTGTCATTGGATGAACATTTAGGTCATTTTCGTCCTCCCTAGTCTTATTCTTGTCCAATTAGGGTTTTAAGCAATCTTGTGCATCCAATAGGTGTGTTTGTGTCATTGGAGGAACATTTTGGTCATTTTCGTCCTCCCTAGTCTTATTCTTGTCCAATTAGGGTTTTTAACCAATCTTGTGCATACAATAAGTTCATTTGTGTCATTGGAGGAACATTTAGGTCATTTTCGCCTCCATAGTCTTATTCTTGTCCAATTAGGGTTTTTATGCAATCTTGTGCATCCAATAGGTGTGTTTGTGTCATTGGAGGAACATTTAGGTCATTTTCGTCCTCCCTAGTCTTATTCTTGTCCAATTAGGGTTTTTAACCAATCTTGTGCATCCAATAAGTTCCTTTGTGTCATTGGATGAACATTTAGGTCATTTTCGTCCTCCATAGTCTTATTCTTGTCCAATTAGGGTTTTTATGCAATCTTGTGCATCCAATAGGTGTGTTTGTGTCATTGGAGGAACATTTAGGTCATTTTCTTCCTCCCTAGTCTTATTCTTGTCCAATTAGGGTTTTTAACCAATCTTGTGCATCCAATAAGTTCATTTGTGTCATTGGATGAACATTTAGGTCATTTTCGTCCTCCCTAGTCTTATTCTTGTCCAATTAGGGTTTTTATGCAATCTTGTTCATCCAATAGGTGTGTTTGTGTCATTGGATGAACAATTTGGTCATTTTCGTCCTCCCTAGTCTTATTCTTGTCCAATTAGGGTTTTAAGTAATCTTGTGCATCCAATATGTGTGTTTGTGTCATTGGACGAACTTTTAGGTCATTTTCGTCATCCCTAGGCTTATTCTTGTCGAATTAGGGTTTTTAACCAATCTTGTGCATACAATAAGTTCATTTGTGTCATTGGATGAACATTTAGGTCATTTTCGTCCTCCCTAGTCTTATTCTTGTCCAATTAGGGATTTTATGCAATCTTGTGCATCCAATAGGTGTGTTTGTGTCATCGGACGAACATTTAGGTCATTTTCGTCCTCCGTAGGCTTATTCTTGTCCAATTAGTGTTTTTAACCAATCTTGTGCATCCAATAAGTTCATTTGTGTCATTGGACGAACATTTAGGTCATTTTCGTCATCCCTAGGCTTATTCTTGTCCAATTAGGGTTTTTAACCAATCTTGTGCATTCAATATGTGTGTTTGTGTCATTGGATGAACATTTAGGTAATTTTCGTCCTCCCTATGCTTATTCTTCTCCAATTAGGGTTTTTAACCAATCTTGTGCATCCAATAAGTTCATTTGTGTCATTGGATGAACATTTAGGTCATTTTCGTCCTCCCTAGTCTTATTCTTGTCCAATTAGGGTTTTAAGCAATCTTGTGCATCCAATATGTGTCTTTGTGTCATTGGATGAACATTTTGGTCATTTTCGTCCTCGCTATGCTTATTCTTGTCCAATTAGGGTTTTTAACCAATCTTGTGCATACATTAAGTTCATTTGTGTCATTGGATGAACATTTAGGTAATTTTCGTCCTCCCTAGTCTTATTCTTGTCCAATTAGGGATTTTATGCAATCTTGTGCATCCAATAGGTGTGTTTGTTTCATTGGACGAACATTTAGGTCATTTTCGTCCTCCCTAGGCTTATTCTTGTCCAATTAGGGTTTTTAACCAATCTTGTGCATCCAATAGGTGTGTTTGTGTCAATGGATGAACATTTAGGTCATTTTCGTCCTCCCTAGGCTTATTCTTGTCCAATTAGGGTTTTCAACCAATCTTGTGCATCCAATAAGTTCATTTGTGTCATTGGATGAACATTTAGGTCATTTTCGTCCTCCCTAGGCGTATTCTTGTCCAATTAGGGTTTTTAACCAATCTTGTGCATCCAATAAGTTCATTTGTGTCATTGGATGAACATTTAGGTCATTTTCGTCCTCCCTAGTCTTATTCTTGTCCAATTAGGGTTTTTATGCAATCTTGTGCATCCAATAGGTGTGTTTGTGTCATTGGAGGAACATTTAGGTCATTTTCGTCCTCCCTAGTCTTATTCTTGTCCAATTAGGGTTTTTATGCAATCTTGTGCATCCAATAGGTGTGTTTGTGTCATTGGACGAACATTTAGGTCATTTTCGTCCTCCCTAGGCTTATTCTTGTCCGGTTAGGGTTTTTAACCAATCTTGTGCTTTCAATAAGTTCATTTGTGTCATTGGATGAACATTTAGGTCATTTTCGTCCTCCCTAGTCTTATTCTTGTCCAATTAGGGTTTTTATGCAATCTTGTGCATCCAATAGGTGTGTTTGTGTCATTGGAGGAACATTTAGGTCATTTTCGTCCTCCCTAGTCTTATTCTTGTCCAATTAGGGTTTTTATGCAATCTTGTGCATCCAATATGTATGTTTGTGTCATTGGAAGAACACTTAGGTCATTTTCGACCTCCCTAGGCATATTCTTGTCCAATTAGGGTTTTTAACCAATCTTGTGCATTCAATAAGTTCATTTGTGTCATTGGATGAACATTTAGGTGATTTTCATCCTCCCTAGTCTTATTCTTGTCCAATTAGGGTTTTAAGCAATCTTGTGCATCCAATATGTGGGTTTGTGTCATTGGATGAACGTTTAGGTCATTTTCGTCCTCCCTATGCTTATTCTTGTCCAATTAGGGTTTTTAACCAATCTTGTGCATCCAATAAGTTCATTTGTGTCATTGGATGAACATTTAGGTCATTTTCGTCCTCCCTAGTCTTATTCTTGTCCAATTAGGGTTTTTATGCAATCTTGTGCATCCAATAGGTGTGTTTGTGTCATTGGAGGAACATTTAGGTCATTTTCGTCCTCCCTAGTCTTATTCTTGTCCAATTAGGGTTTTTATGCAATCTTGTGCATCCAATAGGTGTGTTTGTGTCATTGGAAGAACATTTAGGTCATTTTCATCCTCCCTAGGCTTATTCTTGTCCGATTAGGGTTTTTAACCAATCTTGTGCATTCAATAAGTTCATTTGTGTCATTGGATGAACATTTAGGTAATTTTCGTCCTCCCTAGCCTTATTCTTGTCCAATTAGGGTTTTAAGCAATCTTGTGCATCCAATATGTGGGTTTGTGTCATTGGATGAACGTTTAGGTCATTTTCGTCCTCCCTATGCTTATTCTTGTCCAATTAGGGTTTTTATGCAATCTTGTGCATCCAATAGGTGTGTTTGTGTCATTGGAGGAACATTTAGGTCATTTTCGTCCTCCCTAGTCTTATTCTTGTCCAATTAGGGTTTTTATGCAATCTTGTGCATCCAATAGGTGTCTTTGTGTCATTCGACGAACATTTAGGTCATTTTCGTCCTCCCTAGGCTTATTCTTGTCCAATTAGGGTTTTTAACCAATCTTGTGCATCCAATAAGTTCATTTGTGTCATTGGATGAACATTTAGGTCATTTTCGTCCTCCCTAGTCTTATTCTTGTCCAATTAGGGTTTTTATGCAATCTTGTGCATACAATAAGTTCATTTGTGTCATTGGAGGAACATTTAGGTCATTTTCGTCCTCCCTAGTCTTATTCTTGTCGAATTAGGGTTTTTATGCAATCTTGTGCATCCAATAGGTGTGTTTGTGTCATTGGAGGAACATTTAGGTCATTTTCGTCCTTCCTAGTCTTATTCTTGTCCAATTAGGGATTTTATGCAATCTTGTGCATCCAATAGGTGTGTTTGTGTCATTGGACGAACATTTAGGTCATTTTCGTCCTCCCTAGGCTTATTCTTGTCCAATTAGGGTTTTTAACCAATCTTGTGCATCCAATAGGTGTGTTTCTGTCATTGGAGGAACATTTAGGTCATTTTCGTCCTCCCTAGTCTTATTCTTGTCCAATTAGGGATTTTATGCAATCTTGTGCATCCAATAGGTGTGTTTGTGTCATTAGACGAACATTTAGGTCATTTTTGTCCTCCCTAGGCTTATTCTTGTCCAATTAGGGTTTTTAACCAATCTTGTGCATCCAATAAGTTCATTTGTGTCATTGGACGAACATTTAGGTCATTTTCGTCATCCCTAGGCTTATTCTTGTCCAATTAGGGTTTTTAACCAATCGTGTGCATCCAATATGTGTGTTTGTGTCATTGGATGAACATTTAGGTAATTTTCGTCCTCCCTATGCTTATTCTTGTCCAATTAGGGTTTTTAACCAATCTTGTGCATCCAATAAGTTCATTTGTGTCATTGGATGAACATTTAGGTCATTTTCGTCCTCCCTAGTCTTATTCTTGTCCAATTAGGGTTTTAAGCAATCTTGTGCATCCAATATGTGTGTTTGTGTCATTGGAGAAACATTTAGGTCATTTTCGTCCTCCCTAGGCTTATTCTTGTCCAATTAGGGTGTTTAACCAACCTTGTGCATCCAATAAGTTCATTTGTGTCATTGGTGGAACATTTAGGTCATTTACGTCCTCCCTAGTCTTATTCTTGTCCAATTAGGGTTTTTATGCAATCTTGTGCATCCAATAGGTGTGTTTGTGTCATTGGACGAACATTTAGGTCATTTTCGTCATCCCTAGGCTTATTCTTGTCCAATTAGGGTTTTTAACCAATCTTGTTCATCCAATAAATTCATTTGTGTCATTGGATGAACATTTAGGTCATTTTTTTCCTCCCTAGGCTTATTCTTGTCCAATTAGGGTTTTTAACCAATCTTGTGCATCCAATAAGTTCATTTGTGTCATTGGATGAACATTTAGGTCATTTTCGTCCTCCCTAGTCTTATTCTTGTCCAATTAGGGTTTTAAGCAATCTTGTGCATCCAATATGTGTGTTTGTGTCATTGGATGAACATTTAGGTCATTTTCGTCCTCCCTATACTTATTCTTGTCCAATTAGGGTTTTTAACCAATCATGTGCATCCAATAAGTTCATTTGTGTCATTGGATGAACATTTAGGTCATTTTCGTCCTCCCTAGTCTTATTCTTGTCCAATTAGGGATTTTATGCAATCTTGTGCATCCAATAGGTATGTTTGTGTAATCGGACGAACATTTAGGTCATTTTCGTCCTCCCTAGGCTTATTCTTGTCCAATTAGGGTTTTTAACCAATCTTGTGCATCCAATAGGTGTGTTTGTGTAATTGGAGGAACATTAAGGTCATTTTCGTCCTCCCTAGTCTTATTCTTGACCAATTAGAGATTTTATGCAATCTTGTGCATCCAATAGGTGTGTTTGTGTCATTGGACGAACATTTAGGTCATTTTCGTCCTCCCTAGGCTTATTCTTGTCCAATTAGGGTTTTTAACCAATCTTGTGCATCCAATAAGTTCATTTGTGTCATTGGACGAACATTTAGGTCATTTTCGTCATCCCTAGGCTTATTCTTGTCCAATTAGGGTTTTGTAACCAATCTTATGTATCCAATATGTGTGTTTGTGTCATTGGATGAACATTTAGGTAATTTTCGTCCTCCCTATGCTTATTCTTGTCCAATTAGGGTTTTTAACCAATCTTGTGCATCCAATAAGTTCATTTGTGTCATTGGATGAACATTTAGGTCATTTTCGTCCTCCCTATGCTTATTCTTGTCCAATTAGGGTTTTTAACCAATCCTGTGCATCCAATAAGTTCATTTGTGTCATTGGATGAACATTTAGGTCATTTTCGTCATCCCTAGTCTTATTCTTGTCCAATTAGGGTTTTAAGCAATCTTGTGCATCCAATATGTGTGTTTGTGTCATTGGATGAACATTTAGGTCATTTTCTTCCTCCCTATGCTTATTCTTGTCCAATTAGGGTTTTTAACCAATCCTGTGCATCCAATAAGTTCATTTGTGTCATTGGATGAACATTTAGGTCATTTTCGTCCTCCCTAGTCTTATTCTTGTCCAATTAGGGTTTTTATGCAATCTTGTGCATCCAATAGGTGTGTTTGTGTCATTGGAGGAACATTTAGGTCATTTTCGTCCTCCCTAGTCTTATTCATGTCCAATTAGGGTTTTTATGCAATCTTGTGCATCCAATAGGTGTGTTTGTATCATTGGACGAACATTTAGGTCATTTTCGTCCTCCCTAGGCTTATTATTGTCCAATTAGGGTTTTTAACCAATCTTGTGCATCCAATAAGTTCATTTGTGTCATTGGATGAACATTTAGGTCATTTTCGTCATCCCTAGTCTTATTCTTGTCCAATTAGGGTTTTAAGCAATCTTGTGCATCCAATATGTGTGTTTGTGTCATTGGATGAACATTTAGGTCATTTTCGTCCTCCCTATGCTTATTCTTGTCCAATTAGGGTTTTTAACCAATCCTGTGCATCCAATAAGTTCATTTGTGTCATTGGATGAACATTTAGGTCATTTTCGTCCTCCCTAGTCTTATTCTTGTCCAATTAGGGATTTTATGCAATCTTGTGCATCCAATAGGTGTGTTTGTGTCATTGGACGAACATTTAGGTCATTTTCGTCCTCCCTAGGCTTATTCTTGTCCAATTAGGGTTTTTAACCAATCTTGTGCATCCAATAAGTTCATTTGTGTCATTGGACGAACATTTAGGCCATTTTCGTCATCCCTAGGCTTATTCTTGTCCAATTAGGGTTTTGTAACCAATCTTGTGTATCCAATATGTGTGTTTGTGTCATTGGATGAACATTTAGGTAATTTTCGTCCTCCCTATGCTTATTCTTGTCCAATTAGGGTTTTTAACCAATCTTGTGCATCCTATAAGTTCATTTGTGTCATTGGATGAACATTTAGGTCATTTTCGTAGTCCCTAGTCTTATTCTTGTCCAATTAGGGTTTTTTATGCAATCTTGTGCATCCAATAGGTGTGTTTGTGTCATTGGAGGAACATTTAGGTCATTTTCGTCCTCCCTAGTCTTATTCTTGTCCAATTAGGGTTTTTATGCAATCTTGTGCATCCAATAGCTGTGTTTGTGTCATTGGACGAACATTTAGGTCATTTTCGTCATCCCTAGGCTTATTCTTGTCCAATTAGGGTTTTTAACCAATCTTGTGCATCCAATAAGTTCATTTGTGTCATTGGATGAACTTTTAGGTCATTTTCGTCCTCCCTAGGCTTATTCTTGTTCAATTAGGGTTTTTAACCAATCTTGTGCATCCAATAAGTTCATTTGTGTCATTGGATGAACATTTAGGTCATTTTCGTCCTCCCTAGGGTTATTCTTGTCCAATTAGGGTTTTTAACCAATCTTTTGCATCCAATAAGTTCATTTGTGTCATTGGATGAACATTTAGGTCATTTTCGTCCTCCCTATGCTTATTCTTGTCCAATTAGGGTTTTTAACCAATCTTTTGCATCCAATAAGTTCATTTGTGTCATTGGATGAACATTTAGGTCATTTTCTTCCTCCCTAGGCTTATTCTTGTCCAAGTAGGGTTTTTAACCAATCTTGTGCATCCATTAAGTTCATTTGTGTCATTGGATGAACATTTTGGTCATTTTCGTCCTCCCTAGGCTTATTCTTGTCCAAGTAGGGTTTTTAACCAATCTTGTGCATCCAATAAGTTCATTTGTGTCATTGGTTGAACATTTAGGTCATTTTCGTCCTCCCTAGGCTTATTCTTGTCCAATTAGGGTTTTTAACCAACCTTGTGCATCCAATAAGTTCATTTGTGTCATTGGTGGAACATTTAGGTCATTTACGTCCTCCCTAGTCTTATTCTTATCCAATCAGGGTTTTTATGCAATCTTGTGCATCCAATAGGTGTGTTTGTGTCATTGGAGGAACATTTAGGTCATTTTCGTCCTCCCTAGTCTTATTCTTGTCCAATTAGGGTTTTTATGCAATCTTGTGCATCCAATAGTTGTGTTTGTGTCATTGGACGAACATTTAGGTCATTTTCGTCCTCCCTAGGCTTATTCTTGTCCAATTAGGGTTTTTAACCAATCTTGTGCATCCAATAAGTTCATTTGTGTCATTGGATGAACAATTAGGTCATTTTCGTCCTCCCTAGTCTTATTCTTGTCCAATTAGGGTTTTAAGCAATCTTGTGCATCCAATATGTGTGTTTGTGTCATTGGACGAACATTTAGGTCATTTTCGTCCTCCCTATGCTTATTCTTGTCAAATTAGGGTATTTAACCAATCTTGTGCATCCAATAAGTTCATTTGTGTCATTGGATGAACATTTAGGTCATTTTCGTCCTCCCTAGTCTTATTCTTGTCCAATTAGGGTTTTTATGCAATCTTGTGCATCCAATAGGTGTGTTTGTGTCTTTGGAGGAACATTTAGGTCATTTTTGTCCTCCCTAGTCTTATTCTTGTCCAATTAGGGTTTTTAACCAATCTTGTGCATCCAATAAGTTCATTTGTGTCATTGGATGAACATTTAGGTCATTTTTGTCCTCCCTAGTCTTATTCTTGTCCAATTAGGGATTTTATGCAATCTTGTGCATCCAATAGGTGTGTTTGTGTCATTGGACGAACATTTAGGTCATTTTCGTCCTCCCTAGGCTTATTCTTGTCCAATTAGGGTTTTTAACCAATCTTGTGCATCCAATAAGTTCATTTGTGTCATTGGACGAACATTTAGGTCATTTTCGTCATCCCTAGGCTTATTCTTGTCCAATTAGGATTTTGTAACCAATCTTGTGTATCCAATATGTGTGTTTGTGTTATTGGATGAACATTTAGGTAATTTCCGTCCTCCCTATGCTTATTCTTGTCCAATTAGGGTTTTTAACCAATCTTGTGCATCCAATAAGTTCATTTGTGTCATTGGATGAACATTTAGGTCATTTTCGTCCTCCCTAGGCTTATTCTTGTCCAAGTAGGGTTTTTAACCAATCTTGTGCATCCAATAAGTTCATTTGTGTCATTGGTTGAACATTTAGGTCATTTTCATCCTCCCTAGGCTTATTCTTGTCCAATTAGGGTTTTTAACCAACCTTGTGCATCCAATAAGTTCATTTGTGTCATTGGTGGAACATTTAGGTCATTTACGTCCTCCCTAGTCTTATTCTTATCCAATTAGGGTTTTTATGCAATCTTGTGCATCCAATAGGTGTGTTTGTGTCATTGGAGGAACATTTAGGTCATTTTCATCCTCCCTAGTCTTATTCTTGTCCAATTAGGGTTTTTATGCAATCTTGTGCATCCAATAGTTGTGTTTGTGTCATTGGACGAACATTTAGGTCATTTTCGTCTTCCCTAGGCTTATTCTTGTCCAATTAGGGTTTTTAACCAATCTTGTGCATCCAATAAGTTCCTTTGTGTCAATGAATGAACAATTAGGTCATTTTCGTCCTCCCTAGTCCTATTCTTGTCCAATTAGGGTTTTAAGCAATCTTGTGCATCCAATATGTGTGTTTGTGTCATTGGATGAACATTTAGGTCATTTTCGTCCTCCCTATGATTATTCTTGTCAAATTAGGGTTTTTAACCAATCTTGTGCATCCAATAAGTTCATTTGTGTCATTGGATGAACATTTAGGTCATTTTCGTCCTCCCTAGTCTTATTCTTGTCCAATTAGGGTTTTAAGCAATCTTGTGCATCCAATATGTGTGTTTGTGTCATTGGATGAACATTTAGGTCATTTTCGTCCTCCCTATGCTTATTCTTGTCCAATTAGGGTTTTTAACCAATTCTGTGCATCCAATAAGTTCATTTGTGTCATTGGATGAACATTTAGGTCATTTTTGTCCTCCCTAGTCTTATTCTTGTCCAATTAGGGATTTTATGCAATCTTGTGCATCCAATAGGTGTGTTTGTGTCATTGGACGAACATTTAGGTCATTTTCGTCCTCCCTAGGCTTATTCTTGTCCAATTAGGGTTTTTAACCAATCTTGTGCATTCAATAAGTTCATTTGTGTCATTGGACGAACATTTAGGTCATTTTCGTCATCCCTAGGCTTATTCTTGTCCAATTAGGATTTTGTAACCAATCTTGTGTATCCCATATGTGTGTTTGTGTCGTTGGATGAACATTTAGGTAATTTTCGTCCTCCCTATGCTTATTCTTGTCCAATTAGGGTTTTTAACCAATCTTGTGCATCCAATAAGTTCATTTGTGTCATTGGATGAACATTTAGGTCATTTTCGTCCTCCCTAGTCTTATTCTTGTCCAATTAGGGTTTTAAACAATCTTGTGCATCCAATAGGTGTGTTTGTGTCATTGGAGGAACATTTAGGTCATTTTCGTCCTCCATAGTCTTATTCTTGTCCAATTAGGGTTTTTAACCAATCTTGTGCATACAATAAGTTCATTTGTGTCATTGGAGGAACATTTAGGTCATTTTCGTCCTCCCTAGTCTTATTCTAGTCCAATTAGGGTTTTTATGCAATCTTGTGCATCCAATAGGTGTGTTTGTGTCATTTGAGGAACATTTAGGTCATTTTCGTCCTCCCTAGTCTTATTCTTGTCCATTTAGGGTTTTTAACCAATCTTGTGCATCCAATAAGTTCATTTGTGTCATTAGATGAACATTTAGGTCATTTTCGTCCTCCCTAGTCTTATTCTTGTCCAATTAGGGTTTTTTATGCAATCTTGTGCATCCAATAGGTGTGTTTGTGTCATTGGAGGAACATTTAGGTCATTTTCGTCCTCCCTAGTCTTATTCTTGTCCAATTATGGTTTTTATGCAATCTTGTGCATCCAATAGGTGTGTTTGTGTCATTGGAGGAACATTTAGGTCATTTTCGTCCTCCCTAGTCTTATTCTTGTCCAATTAGGGTTTTTATGCAATCTTGTGTATCCAATAGGTGTGCTTGTCTCATTGGACGAACATTTAGGTCATTTTCGTCATCCCTAGGCTTATTCTTGTCCAATTAGGGTTTTTAACCAATCTTGTGCATCCAATAAGTTCATTTGTGTCATTGGATGAACATTTAGGTCATTTTCGTCCTCCCTAGTCTTATTCTTGTCCAATTAGGGTTTTTATGCAATCTTGTGCATCCAATAGGTGTGTTTGTGTCATTGGAGGAACATTTAGGTCATTTTCGTCCTCCCTAGTCTTATTGTTGTCCAATTAGGGTTTTTATGCAATCTTGTGCATCCAATATGTGTGTTTGTGTCATTGGATGAACATTTAGGTCATTTTCGTCCTCCATATGCTTATTCTTGTCCAATTAGGGTTTTTAACCAATCTTGTGCATCCAATAAGTTCATTTGTGTCATTGGATGAACATTTAGGTCATTTTCGTCCTCCCTAGTCTTATTCTTGTCCAATTAGGGTTTTTATGCAATCTTGTGCATCCAATAGGTGTGTTTGTGTAATTGGAGGAACATTTAGGTCATTTCCGTCCTCCCTAGGCTCATTCTTGTCCAATTAGGGTTTTTATGCAATCTTGTGCATCCAATAGGTGTGTTTGTGTCATTGGATGAACATTTAGGTCATTTTCGTACTCCCTAGGCTTATTCTTGCCCAATTAGGGTTTTTAACCAATCTTGTGCATCCAATAAGTTCATTTGTGTCATTGGATTAACATTTAGGTCATTTTCGTCCTCCATAGTCTTATTCTTGTCCAATTAGGGTTTTTATGCAATCTTGTGCATCCAATAGGTGTGTTTGTGTCAATGGACAAACATTTAGGTCATTTTCGTCCTCCCTAGGCTTATTCTTGTCCAATTAGGGTTTTAACCAATCTTGTGCATCCAATAAGTTCATTTGTGTCATTGGATGAACATTTAGGTCATTTTCATCCTCCCTAGTCTTATTCTTGTCCAATTAGGGTTTTTATGCAATCTTGTGCATCCAATAGGTGTGTTTGTGTCATTGGAGGAACATTTAGGTCATTTTCGTCCTCCCTAGTCTTATTCTTGTCCAATTAGGGTTTTTATGCAATCTTGTGCATCCAATAGGTGTGTTTGTGTCATTGGAAGAACATTTAGGTAATTTTCATCCTCCCTAGGCTTATTCTTGTCCGATTAGGGTTTTTAACCAATCTTGTGCATTCAATAAGTTCATTTGTGTCATTGGATGAACATTTAGGTCATTTTCGTCCTCCCTTGTCTTATTCTTGTCCAATTAGGGTTTTAAGCAATCTTGTGCATCCAATATGTGGGTTTGTGTCGTTGGATGAACGTTTAGGTCATTTTCGTCCTCCCTATGCTTATTCTTGTCCAATTAGGGTTTTTATGCAATCTTGTGCATCCAATAGGTGTGTTTGTGTCATTGGAGGAACATTTAGGTCATTTTCGTCCTCCCTAGTCTTATTCTTGTCCAATTAGGGTTTTTATGCAATCTTGTGCATCCAATAGGTGTGTTTGTGTCATTGGACGAACATTTAGGTCATTTTCATCCTCCTTAGGCTTATTCTTGTCCAATTAGGGTTTTTAACCAATCTTGTGCATCCAATAAGTTCATTTGTGTCATTGGATGAACATTTAGGTCATTTTCGTCATCCATAGTCTTATTCTTGTCCAATTAGGGTTTTAAGCAATCTTGTGCATCCAATATGTGTGTTTGTGTCATTGGATGAACATTTAGGTAATTTTCGTCCTCCCTATGCTTATTCTTGTCCAATTAGGGTTTTTATCCAATCTTGTGCATACAATAAGTTCATTTGTGTCATTGGATGAACATTTAGGTCATTTCCGTCCTCCCTAGTCTTATTCTTGTCCAATTAGGGTTTTTATGCAATCTTGTGCATCCAATAGGTGTGTTTGTGTCATTGGAGGAACATTTAGGTCATTTTCGTCCTCCCTAGTCTTATTCTTGTCCAATTAGGGTTTTTATGCAATCTTGTGCATCCAATAGGTGTGTTTGTGTCATTTGACGAACATTTAGGTCACTTTCGTCCTCTCTAGGCTTATTCTTGTCCAATTAGGGTTTTTAACCAATCTTGTGCATCCAATAAGTTCATTTGTGTCATTGGATGAACATTTAGGTCATTTTCGTCCTCCCTAGTCTTATTCTTGTCCAATTAGGGTTTTTTATGCAATCTTGTGCATCCAATAGGTGTGTTTGTGTCATTGGAGGAACATTTAGGTCATTTTCGTCCTCCCTAGTCTTATTCTTTTCCAATTAGGGTTTTTATGCAATCTTGTGCATCCAATAGGTGTGTTTGTGTCATTGGACGAACATTTAGGTCATTTTCGTCCTCCCTAGGCTTATTCTTGTCCAATTAGGGTTTTTAACCAACCTTGTGCATCCAATAAGTTCATCTGTGTCATTGGTTGAACATTTAGGTCATTTTCATCCTCCCTAGGCTTATTCTTGTCGAATTAGGGTTTTTAATCAACCTTGTACATCCAATAAGTTCATTTGTGTCATTGGAGGAACATTTAGGTCATTTTCGTCCTCCCTAGTCTTATTCTTGTCCAATTAGGGTTTTTATGCAATCTTGTGCATCCAATAGGTGTGTTTGTGTCATTGGAAGAACATTTAGGTCATTTTCGTCCTCCTTAGGCTTATTCTTGTCCAATTAGGGTTTTTAACCAATCTTGTGCATCCAATAAGTTCATTTGTGTCATTGGATGAACATTTAGGTCATTTTCGTCCTCCCTAGGCTTATTCTTGTCCAATTAGGGTTTTTAACCAATCTTGTGCATCCAATAGGTGTGTTTGTGTCATTGGATGAACATTTAGGTCATTTTCGTCCTCCCTCGGCTTATTCTTGTCCAATTAGGGTTTTTTACCAATCTTGTGCATCCAATAAGTTCATTTGTGTCATTGGATTAACATTTAGGTCATTTTCGTCCTTCCTAGGCTTATTCTTGTCCAATTACGGTTTCTAACCAATCTTGTGCATCAAATAGGTGTGTTTGTGTCATTGGATGAACATTTAGGTCATTTTCGTCCTCCCTAGGCTTATTCTTGTCCAATTAGGGTTTTTAACCAATCTTGTGCATCCAATAAGTTCATTTGTGTCATTGGATGAACATTTAGGTCATTTTCGTCCTCCCTAGGCTTATTCTTGTTTAATTAGGGTTTTTAACTAACCTTGTGCATCCAATAAGTTCATTTGTGTCATTGGTTGAACATTTAGGTCATTTTCGTCCTCCCTAGGCTTATTCTTGTCCAATTAGGGTTTTTAACCAACCTTGTGCATCCAATAAGTTCATTTGTGTCATTGGTGGAACATTTAGGTCATTTACGTCCTCCCTAGGCTTATTCTTGTCCAATTAGGGTTTTCAACCAATCTTGTGCATCCAATAAGTTCATTTGTGTCATTGGATGAACATTTAGGTCATTTTCGTCCTCCCTAGTCTTATTCTTGTCCAATTAGGGTTTTAAGCAATCTTGTGCATCCAATATGTGTGTTTGTGTCATTGGATAAACATTTAGGTAATTTTCGTCCTCCCTATGCTTATTCTTGTCCAATTAGGGTTTTTTAACCAATCTTGTGCATACAATAAGTTCATTTGTGTCATTGGATGAACATTTAGGTCATTTTCGTCCTCCCTAGGCTTATTCTTGTCCAATTAGGGTTTTTAACCAATCTTGTGCATCCAATAAGTTCATTTGTGTCATTGGATGAACATTTAGGTCATTTTCGTCCTCCCTAGTCTTATTCTTGTCCAATTAGGGTTTTTATGCAATCTTGTGCATCCAATAGGTGTGTTTGTGTCATTGGAGGAACATTTAGGTCATTTTCGTCCTCCCTAGTCTTATTCTTGTCCAATTAGGGATTTTATGCAATCTTGTGCATCCAATAGGTGTGTTTGTGTCATTGGACAAACATTTAGGTCATTTTCGTCCTCCCTAACCTTATTCTTGTCCAATTAGGGTTTTTAACCAATCTTGTGCATCCAATAAGTTCATTTGTGTCATTGGATGAACATTTTGGTCATTTTCGTCCTCCCTAGGCTTATTCTTGTCCAATTAGGGTTTTTAACCAATCTTGTGCATCCAATAAGTTCATTTGTGTCATTGGATGAACATTTAGGTCATTTTCGTCCTCCCTAGGCTTATTCTTGTCCAATTAGGGTTTTTAACCAATCTTGTGCATCCAATAAGTTCATTTGTGTCATTGGATGAACATTTAGGTCATTTTGGTCCTCCCTAGGCTTATTCTTGTCCAATTAAGGTTTTTAACCAATCTTGTGCATCCAATAAGTTCATTTGTGTCATTGGATGAACATTTAGGTCATTTTCGTCCTCACTAGTCTTATTCTGGTCCAATTAGGGTTTTTAACCAATCTTGTGCATCCAATATGTTTATTTGTGTCATTGGATGAACATTTAGGTCATTTTCGTCCTCCCTAGGCTTATTCTTGTCCAATTAGGGTTTTTATGCAATCTTGTGCATCCAATAGGTGTGTTTGTGTCATTGGAGGAACATTTAGGTCATTTTCGTCCTCCCTAGTCTTATTCTTGTCCAATTAGGGTTTTTATGCAATCTTGTGCATCCAATAGGTGTGTTTGTGTCATTGGAGGAACATTTAGGTCATTTTCGTCCTCCCTAGTCTTATTCTTGTCCAATTAGGGTTTTTATGCAATCTTGTGCATCCAATAGGTGTGTTAGTGTCATTGGACGAACATTTAGGTCATTTTCGTCCTCCCTAGGCTTATTCTTGGCCAATTAGGGTTTTTAACCAATCTTGTGCATCCAATAAGTTCATTTGTGTCATTGGTGGAACATTTAGGTCATTTACGTCCTCCCTAGTCTTATTCTTGTCCAATTAGGGTTTTTATGCAATCTTGTGCATCCAATAGGTGTGTTTGTGTCATTGGAGGAACATTTAGGTCATTTTCGTCCTCCCTAGTCTTATTCTTGTCCAATTAGGGTTTTTATGCAAGCTTGTGCATCCAATAGGTGTGTTTGTGTCATTGGAGGAACATTTAGGTCATTTTCGTCCTCCCTAGGCTTATTCTTGTCCAATTAGGGTTTTTAACCAATCTTGTGCATCCAATAAGTTCATTTGTGTCATTGGATGAACATTTAGGTCATTTTCGTCCTCCCAAGTCTTATTCTTGTCCAATTAGGGATTTTATGCAATCTTGTGCATCCAATAGGTGTGTTTGTGTCATTGGACGAACATTTATGTCATTTTCGTCCTCCCTAGGCTTATTCTTGTCCAATTAGGTTTTTTAACCAATCTTGTGCATCCAATAAGTTCATTTGTGTCATTGGATGAACATTTAGGTCATTTTCGTCCTCCCTAGGCTTATTCTTGTGCAATTATGGTTTTCAACCAATCTTGTGCATCCAATAGGTGTGTATTTGTCATTGGAGGAACATTTAGGCCATTTTCGTCCTCCTTAGTCTTATTCTTGTCCAATTAGGGTTTTTAACCAATCTTTTGCATCCAATAAGTTCATTTGTGTCATTGGATGAACATTTAGGTCATTTTCGTCCCCCCTATGCTTATTCTTGTCCAATTAGGGTTTTTAACCAATCTTTTGCATCAAATAAGTTCATTTGTGTCATAGGATGAACATTTAGGTCATTTTCGTCCTCCCTAGGCTTATTCTTGTCCAAGTAGGGTTTTTAACCAATCTTGTGCATCCAATAAGTTCATTTGTGTCATTGGTTGAACATTTAGGTCATTTTCGTCCTCCCTAGGCTTATTCTTGTCCAATTAGGGTTTTTAACCAATCTTGTGCATCCAATAAGTTCATTTGTGTCATTGGACGAACATTTAGGTAATTTTCGTCATCCCTAGGCTTATTCTTGTCCAATTAGGATTTTGTAACCAATCTTGTTAATCCAATATGTGTGTTTGTGTCATTGGATGAACATTTAGGTAATTTTCGTCCTCCCTATGCTTATTCTTGTCCAATTAGGGTTTTTAACCAATCTTGTGCATCCAATAAGTTCATTTGTGTCATTGGATGAACATTTTGGTCATTTTCGTCCTCCCTAGTCTTATTCTTGTCCAATTAGGGTTTTAAGCAATCTTGTGCATCCAATAGGTGTGTTTGTGTCATTGGAGGAACATTTAGGTCATTTTCGTCCTCCATAGTCTTATTCTTGTCCAATTAGGGTTTTTAACCAATCTTGTACATACAATAAGTTCATTTGTGTCATTGGAGGAACATTTAGGTCATTTTCGTCCTCCCTAGTCTTATTCTTGTCCAATTAGGGTTTTTATGCAATCTTGTGCATCCAATAGGTGTGTTTGTGTCATTTGAGGAACATTTAGGTCATTTTCGTCCTCCCTAGTCTTATTCTTGTCCAATATGGGTTTTTATGCAATCTTGTGCATCCAATAGGTGTGTTTGTGTCATTGGACGAACATTTAGGTCATTTTCGTCCTCCCTATGCTTATTCTTGTCCAATTAGGGTTTTTAACCAATCTTGTGCATCCAATAAGTTCATTTGTGTCATTGGATGAACATTTAGGTCATTTTCGTCCTCCCTAGTCTTATTCTTGTCCAATTAGGGTTTTTATGCAATCTTGTGCATCCAATAGGTGTGTTTGTGTCATTGGAGGAACATTTAGGTCATTTTCGTCCTCCCTAGTCTTATTCTTGTCCCATTAGGGATTTTATGCAATCTTGTGCATCCAATAGGTGTGTTTGTGTCATTGGACGAACATTTAGGTCATTTTCGTCCTCCCTAGGCTTATTCTTGTCCAATTAGGGTTTTTAACCAATCTTGTGCATCCAATAAGTTCATTTGTGTCATTGGAGGCACATTTAGGTCATTTTCGTCATCCCTAGTCTTATTCTTGTCCAATTAGGGTTTTAAGCAATCTTGTGCATCCAATATGTGTGTTTGTGTCATTGGATGAACATTTAGGTCATTTTCGTCCTCCCTATGCTTATTCTTGTCCAATTAGGGTTTTTAACCAATCTTGTGCATCCAATAAGTTCATTTGTGTCATTGGATGAACATTTAGGTCATTTACGTTCTCCCTAGGCCTATTCTTGTCCAATTAGGGTTTCAAGCAATCCTGTGCATCCAATAGGTGTGTTTGTGTCATTGGACGAACATTTAGGTCATTTTCGACCACCCTATGCTTATTCTTGTCCAATTAGGGTTTTTAGCCAATCTTGTGCATACAATAAGTTCATTTGTGTCATTGGATGAACATTTAGGTCATTTTCGTCCTCCCTAGTCTTATTCTTGTCCAATTAGGGTTTTTATGCAATCTTGTGCATCCAATAGGTGTGTTTGTGTCATTGGAGGAACATTTAGGTCATTTTCGTCCTCCCTAGTCTTATTCTTGTCCAATTAGAGTTTTTATGCAATCTTGTGCATCCAATAGGTGTGTTTGTGTCATTGGACGAACATTTAGGTCATTTTCGTCCTCCTTAGGCTTATTCTTGTCCAATTAGGGTTTTAAGCAATCTTGTGCGTCCAATATGTGTGTTTGTGTAATTGGATGAACATTTAGGTAATTTTCGTCCTCCCTATGCTTATTCTTGTCCAATTAGGGTTTTTTAACCAATCTTGTGCATACAATAAGTTCATTTGTGACATTGGATGAACATTTAGGTCATTTTCGTCCTCCCTAGTCTTATTCTTGTCCAATTAGGGTTTTTATGCAATCTTGTGCATCCAATAGGTGTGTTTGTGTCATTGGAGGAACATTTAGGTCATTTTCGTCCTCCCTAGTCTTATTCTTGTCCAATTAGGGATTTTATGCAATCTTGTGCATCCAATAGGTGTGTTTGTGTCATTGGACGAACATTTAGGTCATTTTCGTCCTCCCTAACCTTATTCTTGTCCAATTAGGGTTTTTAACCAATCTTGTGCATCCAATAAGTTCATTTGTGTCATTGGATGAACATTTTAGTCATTTTCGTCCTCCCTAGGCTTATTCTTGTCCGATTAGGGTTTTTAACCAATCTTGTGTATCCAATAAGTTCATTTGTGTCATTGGATGAACATTTAGGTCATTTTCGTCCTCCCTAGTCTTATTCTTGTCCAATTAGGGTTTTAAGCAATCTAGTGCATCCAATATGTGGGTTTGTGTCATTGGATGAACATTTAGGTCATTTTCGTCCTCCCTAGTCTTATTCTTGTCCAATTAGGGTTTTTATGCAATCTTGTGCATCCAATAGGTGTGTTTGTGTCATTGGAGGAACATTTAGGTCATTTTCGTCCTCCCTAGTCTTATTCTTGTCCAATTAGGGTTTTTATGCAATCTTGTGCATCCAATAGTTGTGTTTGTGTCATTGGACGAACATTTAGGTCATTTTCGTCCTTCCTAGGCTTATTCTTGTCCAATTAGGGTTTTTAACCAATCTTGTGCATCCAATAAGTTCATTTGTGTCATTGGATGAACATTTAGGTCATTTTCGTCCTCCCAAGTCTTATTCTTGTCCAATTAGGGATTTTATGCAATCTTGTGCATCCAATAGGTGTGTTTGTGTCATTGGACGAACATTTATGTCATTTTCGTCCTCCCTAGGCTTATTCTTGTCCAATTAGGGTTTTTAACCAATCTTGTGCATCCAATAAGTTCATTTGTGTCATTGGATGAACATTTAGTTCATTTTCGTCCTCCCTAGGCTTATTCTTGTCCAATTAGGGTTTTCAACCAATCTTGTGCATCCAGTAAGTTCATTTGTGTCATTGGATGAACATTTAGGTCATTTTCGTCCTCCCAAGTCTTATTCTTGTCCAATTAGGGTTTTAAGCAATCTTGTGCATCCAATAGGTGTGTATTTATCATTGGAGGAACATTTAGGTCATTTTCATCCTCCTTAGTCTTATTCTTGTCCAATTAGGGTTTTTAATCAATCTTTTGCATCCAATAAGTTCATTTGTGTCATTGCATGAACATTTAGGTCATTTTCGTCCTCCCTATGCTTATTCTTGTCCAATTAGGGTTTTTAACCAATCTTTTGCATCCAATAAGTTCATTTGTGTCATTGGTTGAACATTTAGGTCATTTTCGTCCTCCCTAGGCTTATTCTTGTCCAATTAGGGTTTTTAACCAATCTTGTGCATCCAATAAGTTCATTTGTGTCATTGGGTGAACATTTAGGTCATTTTCGTCCTCCCTAAGCTTATTCTTGTCCAATTAGGGTTTCTAACCAATCTTGTCCTTCCAATAGGTGTGTTTGTGTCATTGGATGAACATTTAGGTCATTTTCGTCCTCCCTAGGCTTATTCTTGTCCAATTAGGGTTTTAAGCAATCTTGTGCATCCAATAAGTTCATTTGTGTCATTGGATGAATATTTAGGTCATTTTCATCCTCCCTAGGCTTATTCTAGTCCAATTAGGGTTTGTAACCAATCTTGTGAATCCAATAGGTGTGTTTGTGTCATTGGATGAACATTTAGGTCATTTTAGTCCTCCCTAGTCTTATTCTTGTCCAATTAGGGTTTTTAACCAATCTTGTGCATCCAATAAGTTCATTTGTGTCATTGGATGAACATTTAGGTCATTTTCGTCCTCCCTAGGCTTATTCTTGTCCAATTAGGGTTTTTAACCAAACTTGTGCATCCAATAGGTGTGTTTGTGTCATTGGATGAACATTTAGGTCATTTTAGTCCTCCCTAGTCTTATTCTTGTCCAATTAGGGTTTTTAACCAATCTTGTGCATCCAATAGGTGTGTTGGTGTCATTGGATGAACATTTAGGTCATTTTCGTCCTCCCTAGGCTTATTCTTGTCCAATTAGGGTTTTTAACCAATCTTGTGCATCCAATAAGTTCATTTGTGTCATTGGGTGAACATTTAGGTATTTTTGTCCTCCCTAGGCTTATTCTTGTCCAATTAGGGTTTCTAACCAATCTTGTGCATCCAATAGGTGTGTTTGTGTCATTGGATTAACATTTAGGTCATTTTCGTCCTCCCTAGGCTTATTCTTGTCCAATTAGGGTTTCTAACCAATCTTGTGCATCCAATAGGTGTGTTTAGTCATTTGATGAACATTTAGGTCATTTTCCTCCTCCCTAGGCTTATTCTTGTCCAATTAGGGTTTTTAACCAATCTTGTGCATCCAATAAGTTCATTTGTGTCATTGGATGAACATTTAGGTCATTTTCGTCCTCCCTAGGCTTATTCTTGTCCAATTAGGGTTTTTAACCAATCTTGTGCATCCAATAAGTTCATTTGTGTCATTGGATGAACATTTAGGTCATTTTCGTCCTCCCTAGGCTTATTCTTGTCCAATTAGGGTTTTCACCCAATCTTGTGCATCCAATAAGTTCATTTGTGTCATTGGATGAACATTTAGGTCATTTTCGTCCTCCCTAGTCTTATTCTTGTCCAATTAGGGTTTTTATGCAATCTTGTGCATCCAATAGGTGTGTTTGTGTCATTGGAGGAACATTTAGGTCATTTTCGTCCTCCCTAGTCTTATTCTTGTCCAATTAGGGTTTTTATGCAATCTTGTGCATCCAATAGGTGTGTTTGTGTCATTGGAAGAACATTTAGGTCATTTTCATCCTCCCTAGGCTTATTCTTGTCCGATTAGGGTTTTTAACCAATCTTGTGCATTCAATAAGTTCATTTGTGTCATTGGATGAACATTTAGGTAATTTTCGTCCTCCCTAGCCTTATTCTTGTCCAATTAGGGTTTTAAGCAATCTTGTGCATCCAATATGTGGGTTTGTGTCATTGGATGAACGTTTAGGTCATTTTCGTCCTCCCTATGCTTATTCTTGTCCAATTAGGGTTTTTATGCAATCTTGTGCATCCAATAGGTGTGTTTGTGTCATTGGAGGAACATTTAGGTCATTTTCGTCCTCCCTAGTCTTATTCTTGTCCAATTAGGGTTTTTATGCAATCTTGTGTATCCAATAGGTGTGCTTGTCTCATTGGACGAACATTTAGGTCATTTTCGTCATCCCTAGGCTTATTCTTGTCCAATTAGGGTTTTTAACCAATCTTGTGCATCCAATAAGTTCATTTGTGTCATTGGATGAACATTTAGGTCATTTTCGTCCTCCCTAGTCTTATTCTTGTCCAATTAGGGTTTTTATGCAATCTTGTGCATCCAATAGGTGTGTTTGTGTCATTGGACGAACTTTTAGGTCATTTTTGTACTCCCTAGGCTTATTCTTGTCCAATTAGGGTTTTTAACCAATCTTGTGCATCCAATAAGTTCATTTGTGTCATTGGATGAACATTTAGGTCATTTTCGTCCTCCCTAGGCTTATTCTTGTCCAATTAGGGTTTTTATGCAATCTTGTGCATCCAATAGGTGTGTTTGTGTCATTTGATGAACATTTAGCTCATTTTCGTCCTCCCTAGGCTTATTCTTGTCCAATTAGGGTTTTTAACCAATCTTGTGCATCCAATAAGTTCATTTGTGTCATTGGATGAACATTTAGGTCATTTTCGTCATCCCTAGTCTTATTCTTGTCCAATTAGGGTTTTAAGCAATCTTGTGCATCCAATATGTGTGTTTGTGTCATTGGATGAACATTTAGGTCATTTTCGTCCTCCCTATGCTTATTCTTGTCCAATTAGGGTTTTTAACCAATCTTGTGCATCCAATAAGTTCATTTGTGTCATTGGACGAACATTTAGGTCATTTTCGTCCTCCATAGGCTTATTCTTGTCCAATTAGGGTTTTTAACCAATCTTGTGCATCCAATAAGTTCATTTGTGTCATTGGATGAACATTTAGGTCATTTTCGTCCTCCCTAGTCTTATTCTTGTCCAATTAGGGTTTTAAGCAATCTTGTGCATCCAATATGTGTGTTTGTGTCATTGGATGAACATTTAGGTCATTTTCGTCCTTCCTATGCTTATTCTTGTCCAATTAGGGTTTTTAATCAATCTTATGCATCCAATAAGTTCATTTGTGTCATTGGATGAACATTTAGGTCATTTTCGTCCTCCCTAGTCTTATTCTTGTCCAATTAGGGTTTTTATGCAATCTTGTACATCCAATAGGTGTGTTTGTGTCATTGGAGGAACATTTAGGTCATTTTCGTCCTCCCTAGTCTTATTCTTGTCCAATTAAGGTTTTTATGCAATCTTGTGCATCCAATAGGTGTGTTTGTATCATTGGACGAACATTTAGGTCATTTTCGTCCTCCCTAGGCTTATTCTTGTCCAATTAGGGTTTTTAACCAATCTTGTGCATCCAATAAGTTCATTTGTGTCATTGGATGAACATTTAGGTCATTTTCGTCATCCCTAGTCTTATTCTTGTCCAATTAGGGTTTTAAGCAATCTTGTGCATCAAATATGTGTGTTTTTGTCATTGGAAGAACATTTAGGTCATTTTCGTCCTCCCTATGCTTATTCTTGTCCAATTAGGGTTTTTAACCAATCCTGTGCATCCAATAAGTTCATTTGTGTCATTGGATGAACATTTAGGTCATTTTCGTCCTCCCTAGTCTTATTCTTGTCCAATTAGGGTTTTTATGCAATCTTGTGCATCCAATAGGTGTGTTTGTGTCATTGGAGGAACATTTAGGTCATTTTCGTCCTCCCTAGTCTTATTCATGTCCAATTAGGGTTTTTATCCAATCTTGTGCATCCAATAGGTGTGTTTGTATCATTGGACGAACATTTAGGTCATTTTCGTCCTCCCTAGGCTTATTCTTGTCCAATTAGGGTTTTTAACCAATCTTGTGCATCCAATAAGTTCATTTGTGTCATTGGATGAACATTTAGGTCATTTTCGTCATCCCTAGTCTTATTCTTGTCCAATTAGGGTTTTAAGCAATCTTGTGCATCCAATATGTGTGTTTGTGTCATTGGATGAACATTTAGGTCATTTTCGTCCTCCCTATGCTTATTCTTGTCCAATTAGGGTTTTTAACCAATCTTGTGCATCCAATAAGTTAATTTGTGTCATTGGATGAACATTTAGGTCATTTACGTCCTCCCTAGGCTTATTCTTGTCCAATTAGGGTTTTTAACCAATCTTGTGCATCTAATAAGTTCATTTGTGTCATTGGATGAACATTTAGGTCATTTTCGTCCTCCCTAGGCTTGTTCTTGTCCAATTAGGGTTTTTATGCAATCTTGTGCATCCAATAGGTGTGTTTATGTCATTGGACGAACATTTAGGTCATTTTCGTCCTCCCTAGGCTTATTCTTGTCCAATTAGGGTTTTTAACCAATCTTGTGCATCCAATAAGTTCATTTGTGTCATTGGATGAACATTTAGGTCATTTTCGTCATCCCTAGTCTTATTCTTGTCCAATTAGGGTTTTAAGCAATCTTGTGCATCCAATATGTGTGTTTGTGTCATTGGATGAACATTTAGGTCATTTTCGTCCTCCCTATGCTTATTCTTGTCCAATTAGGGTTTTTAACCAATCTTGTGCATCCAATAAGTTCATTTGTGTCATTGGATGAACATTTAGGTTATTTTCGTCCTCCCTAGGCTTATTCTTGTCCAATTAGGGATTTTAACCAATCTTGTGCATCCAATAAGTTCATTTGTGTCATTGGATGAACATTTAGGTCATTTTCGTCCTCCCTAGGCTTATTCTTGTCCAATTAGGGTTTTTAACCAATCTTTTGCATCCAATAAGTTCATTTGTGTCATTGGATGAACATTTAGGTCATTTTCGTCCTCCCTAGGCTTATTCTTGTCCAAGTAGGGTTTTTAACCAATCTTGTGCATCCAATAAGTTCATTTGTGTCATTGGTTGAACATTTAGGTCATTTTCGTCCTCCCTAGGCTTATTCTTGTCCAATTAGGGTTTTTAACCAACCTTGTGCATCCAATAAGTTAATTTGTGTCATTGGTGGAACATTTAGGTCATTTACAACCTCCCTAGTCTTATTCTTATCCAATTAAGGTTTTTATGCAATTTTGTGCATCCAATAGGTGTGTTTGTGTCATTGGAGGAACATTTAGGTCATTTTCGTCCTCCCTAGTCTTATTCTTGTCCAATTAGGGTTTTTATGCAATCTTGGGCATCCAATAGTTGTGTTTGTGTCATTGGACGAACGTTTAGGTCATTTTCGTCCTCCCTAGGCTTATTCTTGTCCAATTTGGGTTTTTAACCAATCTTGTGCATCCAATAAGTTCATTTGTGTCATTGGATGAACAATTAGGTCATTTTCGTCCTCCCTAGTCTTATTCTTGTCCAATTAGGGTTTTAAGCAATCTTGTGCATCCAATATGTGTGTTTGTGTCATTGGATGAACATTTAGGTCATTTTCGTCCTCCCTATGCTTATTCTTGTCCAATTAGGGTTTTTAACCAATCTTGTGCATCCAATAAGTTCATTTGTGTCATTGGATGAACATTTAGGTCATTTTCGTCCTCCCAAGTCTTATTCTTGTCCAATTAGGGTTTTAAGCAATCTTGTGCATCCAATAGGTGTGTATTTATCATTGGAGGAACATTTAGGTCATTTTCGTCCTCCTTAGTCTTATTCTTGTCCACTTAGGGATTTTATGCAATCTTGTGCATCCAATAGGTGTGTTTGTGTCATTGGACGAACATTTATGTCATTTTCGTCCTCCCTAGGCTTATTCTTGTCCAATTAGGGTTTTTAACCAATCTTGTGCATCCAATAAGTTCATTTGTGTCATTGGATGAACATTTAGGTCATTTTCGTCCTCCCTAGGCTTATTCTTGTCCAATTAGGGTTTTCACCCAAACTTGTGCATCCAGTAAGTTCATTTGTGTCATTGGTTGAACATTTAGGTCATTTTCGTCCTCCCAAGTCTTATTCTTGTCCAATTAGGGTGTTAAGCAATCTTGTGCATCCAATAGGTGTGTATTTATCATTGGAGGAACATTTAGGTCATTTTCGTCCTCCTTAGTCTTATTGTTGTCCAATTAGGGTTTTTAACCAATCTTTTGCATCCAATAAGTTCATTTGTGTCATTGCATGAACATTTAGGTCATTTTCGTCCTCCCTAGGCTTATTCTTGTCCAATTAGGGTTTTTAACCAATCTTTTGCATCCAATAAGTTCATTTGTGTCATTGGATGAACATTTAGGTCATTTTCGTCCTCCCTAGGCTTATTCTTGTCCAAGTAGGGTTTTTAACCAATCTTGTGCATCCAATAAGTTCATTTGTGTCATTGGTTGAACATTTAGGTCATTTTCGTCCTCCCTAGGCTTATTCTTGTCCAATTAGGGTTTTTAACCAACCTTGTGCATCCAATAAGTTCATTTGTGTCATTGGTGGAACATTTAGGTCATTTACGTCCTCCCTAGTCTTATTCTTATCCAATTAGGGTTTTTATGCAATCTTGTGCATCCCATAGGTGTGTTTGTGTCATTGGAGGAACATTTAGGTCATTTTCGTCCTCCCTAGTCTTATTTTTGTCCAATTAGGGTTTTTAACCAATCTTGTGCATCCAATAGGTGTGTTTGTGTCATTGGATGAACATTTAGGTCATTTTCGTCCTCCCTAGTCTTATTCTTGTCCAATTAGGGTTTTTTATGCAATCTTGTGCATCCAATAGGTGTGTTTGTGTCATTGGAGGAACATTTAGGTCATTTTCGTCCTCCCTAGTCTTATTCTTGTCCAATTAGGGTTTTTATGCAATCTTGTGCATCCAATAGGTGTGTTTGTGTCATTGGACGAACATTTAGGTCATTTTCGTCCTCCCTAGGCTTATTCTTGTCCAAGTAGGGTTTTTAACCAATCTTGTGCATCCAATAAGTTCATTTGTATCATTGGAGGAACATTTAGGTCATTTTCGTCCTCCCTAGTCTTATTCTTGTCCAATTAGGGTTTTTATGCAATCTTGTGCATCCAATAGATGTGTTTGTGTCATTGGAGGAACATTTAGGTCATTTTCGTCCTCCCTAGTCTTATTCTTGTCCAATTAGGGTTTTTAACCAATCTTGTGCATCCAATAAGTTCATTTGTGTCATTGGATGAACATTTAGGTCATTTTCGTCCTCCCTAGGCTTATTCTTGTCCAATTAGAGTTTTTAACCAATCTTTTGCATCCAATAAGTTCATTTGTGTCATTGGATGGACATTTAGGTCATTTTCGTCATCCCTAGTCTTATTCTTGTCCAATTAGGGTTTTTATGCAATCTTGTGCATCCAATAGGTGTGTTTGTGTCATTGGAGGAACATTTAGGTCATTTTCGTCCTCCCTAGTCTTTATCTTGTCCAATTAGTGTTTTTATGCAATCTTGTGCATCCAATAGGTGTGTTTGTGTCATTGGAAGAACATTTAGGTCATTTTCGTCCTCCCTAGGCTTATTCTTGTCCGATAAGGGTTTTTAACCAATCTTGTGCATTCAATAAGTTCATTTGTGTCGTTGGATGAACATTTAGGTCATTTACGTCCTCCCTAGGCTTATTCTTGTCCAATTAGGGTTTTTAACCAATCTTGTGCATCCAATAAGTTCATTTGTGTCATTGGATGAACATTTAGGTCATTTTCGTCCTCCCTAGTCTTATTCTTGTCCAATTAGGGTTTTAAGCAATCTTGTGCATCCAATATGTGGGTTTGTGTCATCGGATGAAAGTTTAGGTCATTTTCGTCCTCCCTATGCTTATTCTTGTCCAATTAGGGTTTTTAACCAATCTTGTGCATCCAATAAGTTCATTTGTGTCATTGGATGAACATTTTGGTCATTTTCGTCCTCCCTAGTCTTATTCTTGTCCAATTAGGGTTTTTATGCAATCTTGTGCATCCAATAGGTGTGTTTGTGTCATTGGACGAACATTTAGGTCATTTTCGTCCTCCCTAGGCTTATTCTTGTCCAATTAGGGTTTTAAGCAATCTTGTGCGTCCAATATGTGTGTTTGTGTAATTGGATGAACATTTAGGTAATTTTCGTCCTCCCTATGCTTATTCTTGTCCAATTAGGGTTTTTTAACCAATCTTGAGCATACAATAAGTTCATTTGTGACATTGGATGAACATTTAGGTCATTTTCGTCCTCCCTAGTCTTATTCTTGTCCAATTAGGGTTTTTATGCAATCTTGTGCATCCAATAGGTGTGTTTGTGTCATTGGAGGAACATTTAGGTCTTTTTCGTCCTCCCTAGTCTTATTCTTGTCCAATTAGGGATTTTATGCAATCTTGTGCATCCAATAGGTGTGTTTGTGTCATTGGACGAACATTTAGGTCATTTTCGTCCTCCCTAACCTTATTCTTGTCCAATTAGGGTTTTTAACCAATCTTGTGCATCCAATAAGTTCATTTGTGTCATTGGATGAACATTTTGGTCATTTTCGTCCTCCCTAGGCTTATTCTTGTCCGATTAGGGTTTTTAACCAATCTTGTGTATCCAATAAGTTCATTTGTGTCATTGGATGAACATTTAGGTCATTTTCGTCCTCCCTAGTCTTATTCTTGTCCCATTAGGGTTTTAAGCAATCTTGTGCATCCAATATGTGGGTTTGTGTCATTGGATGAACATTTAGGTCATTTTCGTCCTCCCTATGCTTATTCTTGTCCAATTAGGGTTTTTAATCAATCTTGTGCATCCAATAAGTTCATTTGTGTCATTGGATGAACATTTAGGTCATTTTCGTCCTCCCTAGGCTTATTCTTGTCCAATTAGGGTTTTTAACCAATCTTGTCCATCCAATAAGTTCATTTGTGTCATTGGATGAACATTTTGGTCATTTTCGTCCTCCCTAGGCTTATTCTTGTCCAATTAGGGTTTTTAACCAATCTTGTGCATCCAATAAGTTCATTTGTGTCATTGGATGAACATTTAGGTCATTTTCGTCCTCCCTAGGCTTATTCTTGTCCAATTAGGGTTTTTAACCAATCTTGTGCATCCAATAAGTTCATTTGTTTCATTGGTTGAACATTTAGGTCATTTTCGTCCTCCCTAGGCTTATTCTTGTCCAATTAGGGTTTTTAACCAACCTTGTGCATCCAATAAGTTCATTTGTGTCATTGGTGGAACATTTAGGTCATTTACGTCCTCCCTAGTTTTATTCTTGTCCAATTAGGGTTTTTATCCAATCTAGTGCATCCAATAGGTGTGTTTGTGTCATTGGAGGAACATTTAGGTCATTTTCGTCCTCCCTAGTCTTATTCTTGTCCAATTAGGGTTTTTAACCAATCTTGTGCATCCAATAAGTTCATTTGTGTCATTGGATGAACATTTAGGTCATTTTCGTCCTCCCTAGTCTTATTCTTCTCCAATTAGGGTTTTTTATGCAATCTTGTGCATCCAATATGTGTGTTTGTGTCATTGGATGAACATTTAGGTCATTTTCGTCCTCCCTATGCTTATTCTTGTCCAATTAGGGTTTTTAACCAATCTTGTGCATCCAATAAGTTCATTTGTGTCATTGGATGAACATTTAGGTCATTTTCGTCCTCCCTAGTCTTATTCTTGTCCAATTAGGGTTTTTATGCAATCTTGTGCATCCAATAGGTGTGTTTGTGTCATTGGAGGAACATTTAGGTCTTTTTCGTCCTCCATAGTCTTATTCTTGTCCAATTAGGGTTTTAACCAATCTTGTGCATCCAATATGTGGGTTTGTGTCATTGGATGAACATTTAGGTCATTTTCGTCCTCCCTATGCTTATTCTTGTCCAATTAGGGTTTTTAACCAATCTTGTGCATCCAATAAGTTCATTTGTGTCATTGGATGAACATTTAGGTCATTTTCGTCCTCCCTAGGCTTATTCTTGTCCAATTAGGGTTTTTAACCAATCTTGTGCATCCAATAAGTTCATTTGTGTCATTGGATGAACATTTAGGTCATTTTCGTCCTCCCTAGGCTTATTCTTGTCCAATTAGGGTTTTAAACCAATCTTGTGCATCCAATAAGTTCATTTGTGTCATTGGATGAACATTTAGGTCATTTTCGTCCTCCCTAGGCTTTTTCTTGTCCAATTAGGGTTTTTATGCAATCTTGTGCATCCAATAGGTGTGTTTGTGTCATTGGACGAACATTTAGGTCATTTTCGTCCTCCCTAGGCTTATTCTTGTCCAATTAGGGTTTTTATGCAATCTTGTGCATCCAATAGGTGTGTTTGTGTCATTGGACGAACATTTATGTCATTTTCGTCCTCCCTAGGCTTATTCTTGTCCAATTAGGGTTTTTAACCAATCTTGTGCATCCAATAAGTTCATTTGTGTCATTGGATGATTATTTAGGTCATTTTCGTCCTCCCTAGGCTTATTTTTGTCCAATTAGGGTTTTTAACCAATCTTGTGCTTCCAATAAGTTCATTTGTGTCATTGGATGAACATTTAGGTCATTTTCGTCCTCCCTAGTCTTATTCTTGTCCAATTAGGGTTTTTATGCAATCTTGTGCATCCAATAGGTGTGTTTGTGTCATTGGAGGAACATTTAGGTCATTTTCGTCCTCCCTAGTCTTATTCTTGTCCAATTAGGGTTTTTATGCAATCTTGTGCATCCAATAGGTGTGTTTGTGTCATTGGACGAACATTTAGGTCATTTTCGTCCTCCCTAGGCTTATTCTTATCCAATTAGGGATTTTAACCAATCTTGTGCATCCAATAAGTTCATTTGTGTCATTGGATGAACATTTAGGTCATTTTCGTCCTCCCTAGTCTTATTCTTGTCCAATTAGGGTTTTTATGCAATCTTGTGCATCCAATAGGTGTGTTTGTGTCATTGGAGGAACATTTAGGTCATTTTCGTCCTCCCTAGTCTTATTCTTGTCCAATTAGGGTTTTTATGCAATCTTGTGCATCCAATATGTATGTTTGTGTCATTGGAAGAACACTTAGGTCATTTTCGACCTCCCTAGGCATATTCTTGTCCAATTAGGGTTTTTAACCAATCTTGTGCATTCAATAAGTTCATTTGTGTCATTGGATGAACATTTAGGTGATTTTCATCCTCCCTAGTCTTATTCTTGTCCAATTAGGGTTTTAAGCAATCTTGTGCATCCAATATGTGGGTTTGTGTCATTGGATGAACGTTTAGGTCATTTTCGTCCTCCCTATGCTTATTCTTGTCCAATTAGGGTTTTTAACCAATCTTGTGCATCCAATAAGTTCATTTGTGTCATTGGATGAACATTTAGGTCATTTTCGTCCTCCCTAGTCTTATTCTTGTCCAATTAGGGTTTTTATGCAATCTTGTGCATCCAATAGGTGTGTTTGTGTCATTGGAGGAACATTTAGGTCATTTTCGTCCTCCCTAGTCTTATTCTTGTCCATTTAGGGTTTTTAACCAATCTTGTGCATCCAATAAGTTCATTTGTGTCATTGGATGAACATTTAGGTCATTTTCGTCCTCCCTAGTCTTATTCTTGTCCAATTAGGATTTTTTATGCAATCTTGTGCATCCAATAGGTGTGTTTGTGTCATTGGAGGAACATTTAGGTCATTTTCGTCCTCCCTAGTCTTATTCTTGTCCAATTAGGGTTTTTCTGCAATCTTGTGCATCCAATAGGTGTGTTTGTGTCATTGGACGAACATTTAGGTCACTTTCGTCCTCTCTAGGCTTATTCTTGTCCAATTAGGGTTTTTAACCAATCTTGTGCATCCAATAAGTTCATTTGTGTCATTGGATGAACAATTTGGTCATTTTCGTCCTCCCTAGTCTTATTCTTGTCCAATTAGGGTTTTTTTATGCAATCTTGTGCATCCAATAGGTGTGTTTGTGTCATTGGAGGAACATTTAGGTCATTTTCGTCCTCCCTAGTCTTATTCTTGTCCAATTAGGGTTTTTATGCAATCTTGTGCATCCAATAGGTGTGTTTGTGTCATTGGACGAACATTTAGGTCATTTTCGTCTTCCCTAGGCTTATTCTTGTCCGATTAGGGTTTTAAGGCAATCCTGTGTATCCAATAGGTGTGTTTGTGTCATTGGACGAACATTTTGGTCATTTTCGTCCTCCCTAGGCTTATTCTTGTCCAATTTGGGTTTTTAACCAACCTTGTGCATCCAATAAGTTCATTTGTGTCATTGGTTGAACATTTAGGTCATTTTCGTCCTCCCTAGGCTTATTCTTGTCCAATTAGGGTTTTTAACCAACCTTGTGCATCCAATAAGTTCATTTGTGTCATTGGTGGAACATTTAGGTCATTTACGTCCCCCCTTGTCTTATTCTTGTCCAATTAGGGTTTTTATGCAATCTTGTGCATCCAATAGGTGTGTTTGTGTCATTGGACGAACATTTAGGTCATTTTCGTCCTCCCTAGGCTTGTTCTTTTCCAATTAGGGTTTTTAACCAATCTTGTGCATCCAATAAGTTCATTTGTGTCATTGGAGGAACATTTAGGTCATTTTCGTCCTCCCTAGTCTTACTCTTGTCCAATTAGGGTTTTTATGCAATCTTATGCATCCAATAGGTGTGTTTGTGTCATTGGACGAACATTTAGGTCATTCTCGTCCTCCCTAAGCTTATTCTTGTCCAATTAGGGTTTTTAACCAATCTTGTGCATCCAATAAGTTCATTTGTGTCATTGGATGAACATTTAGGTCATTTACGTCCTCCCTAGGCTTATTCTTGTCCAATTAGGGTTTTTAACCAATCTTGTACATCCAATAAGTTCATTTGTGTCATTGGATGAACATTTAGGTCATTTTCGTCATCCCTAGTCTTATTCTTGTCCAATTAGGGTTTTAAGCAATCTTGTGCATCCAATATGTGTGTTTGTGTCATTGGATGAACATTTAGGTCATTTTCGTCCTCCCTATGCTTATTCTTGTCCAATTAGGGTTTTTAACCAATCTTGTGCATCCAATAAGTTCATTTGTGTCATTGGATGAACATTTAGGTCATTTTCGTCCTCCCTAGGCTTGTTCTTGTCCAATTAGGGTTTTTATGCAATCTTGTGCATCCTATAGGTGTGTTTGTGTCATTGGACGAACATTTAGGTCATTTTCGTCCTCCCTAGGCTTATTCTTGTCCAATTAGGGTTTTTATGCAATCCTGTGCATCCAATAGGTATGTTTGTGTCATTGGACGAACATTTAGGTCATTTTCCTCCTACCTAGGCTTATTCTTGTCCAATTAGGGTTTTTAACCAACCTTGTGCATCCAATAAGTTCATTTGTGTCATTGGTTGAACATTTAGGTAATTTTCGTCCTCCCTAGGCTTATTCTTGTCCAATTAGGGTTTTTAACCAACCTTGTGCATCCAATAAGTTCATTTGTGTCATTGGTGGAACATTTAGGTCATTTACGTCCTCCCTAGTCTTATTCTTGTCCAATTAGGGTTTTTATGCAATCCTGTGCATCCAATAGGTATGTTTGTGTCATTGGACGAACATTTAGGTCATTTTCGTCCTCCCTAGGCTTATTGTTGTCCAATTAGGGTTTTTAACCAACCTTGTGCATCCAATAAGTTCATTTGTGTCATTGGTTGAACATTTAGGTAATTTTCGTCCTCCCTAGGCTTATTCTTGTCCAATTAGGGTTTTTAACCAACCTTGTGCATCCAATAAGTTCATTTGTGTCATTGGTGGAACATTTAGGTCATTTACGTCCTCCCTAGTCTTATTCTTGTCCAATTAGGGTTTTTATGCAATCTTGTGCATCCAATAGGTGTGTTTGTGTCATTGGAGGAACATTTAGGTCATTTTCGTCCTCCCTAGTCTTATTCTTGTCCAATTAGGGTTTTTATGCAATTTTGTGCATCCAATAGGTGTGTTTGTGTCATTGGACGAACATTTAGGTCATTTTCGTCCTCCCTTGTCTTATTCTTGTCCAATTAGGGTTTTTATGCAATCTTGTGCATCCAATAGGTGTGTTTGTGTCATTGGACGAACATTTAGGTCATTTTCGTCCTCCCTAGGCTTATTCTTGTCCAATTAGGGTTTTTAACCAATCTTGTGCATCCAGTAAGTTCATTTGTGTCATTGGATGAACAATTTGGTCATTTTCATCCTCCCTAGTCTTATTCTTGTCCAATTAGGGTTTTAAGCAATCTTGTGCAACCAATATGTGTGTTTGTGTCATTGGATGAACATTTAGGTCATTTTCGTCCTCCCTATGCTTATTCTTGTCCAATTAGGGTTTTTAACCAATCTTGTGCATCCAATAAGTTCATTTGTGTCATTGGATGAACATTTAGGTCATTTTCGTCCTCCCTAGTCTTATTCTTGTCCAATTAGGGTTTTAAGCAATCTTGTGCATCCAATATGTGCGTTTGTGTCATTGGATGAACATTTAGGTCATTTTCGTCCTCCCTATGCTTATTCTTGTCCAATTAGGGTTTTTAACCAATCTTGTGCATCCAATAAGTTCATTTGTGTCATTGGATGAACATTTAGGTCATTTTCGTCCTCCCTAGTCTTATTCTTGTCCAATTAGGGTTTTTATGCAATCTTGTGCATCCAATAGGTGTGTTTGTGTCATTGGAGGAACATTTAGGTCATTTTCGTCCTCCCTAGTCTTATTCTTGTCCCATTAGGGATTTTATGCAATCTTGTGCATCCAATAGGTGTGTTTGTGTCATTGGACGAACATTTAGGTCATTTTCGTCCTCCCTAGGCTTATTCTTGTCCAATTAGGGTTTTTAACCAATCTTGTGCATCCAATAAGTTCATTTGTGTCATTGGATGAACATTTAGGTCATTTTCGTCATCCCTAGTTTTATTCTTGTCCATATAGGGTTTTAAGCAATCTTGTGCATCCAATATGTGTGTTTGTGTCATTGGATGAACATTTAGGTCATTTTCGTCCTCCCTATGCTTATTCTTGTCCAATTAGGGTTTTTAACCAATCTTGTGCATCCAATAAGTTCATTTGTGTCATTGGATGAACATTTAGGTCATTTTCGTCCTCCCTAGGCTTATTCTTGTCGAATTAGGGTTTTTAGCCAATCTTGTGCATCCAATAAGTTCATTTGTGTCATTGGATGAACATTTAGGTCATTTTCGTCCTCCCTAGTCTTATTCTTGTCCAATTAGGGTTTTTATGCAATCTTGTGCATCCAATAGGTGTGTTTGTGTCATTGGAGGAACATTTAGGTCATTTTCGTCCTCCCTAAGCTTATTCTTGTCTAATTAGGGTTTTTGACCAATCTTGTGCATCCAATAAGTTCATTTGTGTCATTGGATGAACATTTAGGTCATTTTCGTCCTCCCTAGTCTTATTCTTGTCCAATTAGGGTTTTTATGCAATCTTGTGCATCCAATAGGTGTGTTTGTGTCATTGGAGGAACATTTAGGTCATTTTCGTCCTCCCTAGTCTTATTCTTGTCCAATTAGGGTTTTTATGCAATCTTGTGCATCCAATAGGTGTTTTTGTGTCATTGGAAGAACATTTAGGTCATTTTCGTCCTCCCTAGGCTTATTCTTGTCCGATTAGGGTTTTTAACCAATCTTGTGCATTCAATAAGTTCATTTGTGTCATTGGATGAACATTTAGGTCATTTTCGTCCTCCCTAGGCTTATTCTTGTCCAATTAGGGTTTTTAACCAACCTTGTGTATCCAATAAGTTCATTTGTGTCATTGGTGGAACATTTAGGTCATTTAAGTCCTCCCTAGTCTTTTTCTTGTCCAATTAGGGTTTTTATGCAATCTTGTGCATCCAATAGGTGTGTTTGTGTCATTGGAGGAACATTTAGGTCATTTTCGTCCTCCCTAGTCTTATTCTTGTCCAATTAGGGTTTTTATGCAATCTTGTGCATCCAATAGGTGTGTTTGTGTCATTGGATGAACATTTAGGTCATTTTCGTCCTCCCTAGTCTTATTCTTGTCCAATTAGGAATTTTATGCAATCTTGTGCATCTAATAGGTGTGTTTGTGTCATTGGACTAACATTTAGGTCATTTTCTTCCTCCCTAGGCTTATTCTTGTCCAATTAGGGTTTTTAACCAATCTTGTGCATCCACCAAGTTCATTTGTGTCATTGGATGAACATTTGGGTCATTTTCGTCCTCCCTAGGCTTATTCTTCTCCAATTAGGGTTTTAACCAATCTTGTGCATCCAATAAGTTCATTTGTGTCATTGGATGAACATTTAGGTCATTTTCGTCCTCCCTAGGCTTATTCTTGTCCAATTAGGGTTTTCAACCAATCTTGTGCATCCAATAAGTTCATTTGTGTCATTGGATGAATATTTAGGTCATTTTCGTCCTCCCTAGGCTTATTCTTGTCCAATTAGGGTTTTTAACCAATCTTTTGCATCCAATAAGTTCATTTGTGTCATTGGATGAACATTTAGGTCATTTTCGTCCTCCCTAGTCTTATTCTTGTCCAATTAGGGTTTTTATGCAATCTTGGGCATCCAATAGTTGTGTTTGTGTCATTGGACGAACATTTAGGTCATTTTCGTCCTCCCTAGGCTTATTCTTGTCCAATTAAGGTTTTTAACCAATCTTGTGCATCCAATAAGTTCATTTGTGTCATTGGATGAACAATTAGGTCATTTTCGTCCTCCCTAGTCTTATTCTTGTCCAATTACGGTTTTAAGCAATCTTGTGCATCCAATATGTGTGTTTGTGTCATTGGATGAACATTTAGGTCATTTTCGTCCTCCCTATGCTTATTCTTGTCCAATTAGGGTTTTTAACCAATCTTGTGCATCCAATAAGTTCATTTGTGTCATTGGATGAACATTTAGGTCATTTTCGTCCTCCCAAGTCTTATTCTTGTCCAATTAGGGTTTTAAGCAATCTTGTGCATCCAATAGGTGTGTATTTATCATTGGAGGAACATTTAGGTCATTTTCGTCCTCCTTAGTCTTATTCTTGTCCACTTAGGGTTTTTATGCAATCTTGTGCATCCAATAGGTGTGTTTGTGTCATTGAACGAACATTTTGGTTATTTTCGTCCTCCCTAGGCTTATTCTTGTCCAATTATAGTTTTTAACCAATCTTGTGCATCCAATAAGTTCATTTGTGTCATTGGATGAACATTTAGGTCATTTTCGTCCTCCCTAGTCTTACTCTTGTCCAATTAGGGTTTTAAGCAATCTTGTGCATCCAATATGTGTGTTTGTGTCATTGGATGAACATTTAGGTCATTTTCGTCCTCCCTATGCTTATTCTTGTCCAATTAGGGTTTTTAACCAATCTTGTGCATCCAATAAGTTCATTTGTGTCATTGGATGAACATTTAGGTCATTTTCGTCCTCCCAAGTCTTATTCTTGTCCAATTAGGGTTTTAAGCAATCTTGTGCATCCAATAGGTGTGTATTTATCATTGGAGGAACATTTAGGTCATTTTCGTCCTCCTTAGTCTTATTCTTGTCCACTTAGGGATTTTATGCAATCTTGTGCATCCAATAGGTGTGTTTGTGTCATTGGACGAACATTTATGTCATTTTCGTCCTCCCTAGGCTTATTCTTGTCCAATTAGGGTTTTTAACCAATCTTGTGCATCCAATAAGTTCATTTGTGTCATTGGATGAACATTTAGGTCATTTTCGTCCTCCCTAGGCTTATTCTTGTCCAATTAGGGTTTTCACCCAAACTTGTGCATCCAGTAAGTTCATTTGTGTCATTGGTTGAACATTTAGGTCATTTTCGTCCTCCCAAGTCTTATTCTTGTCCAATTAGGGTGTTAAGCAATCTTGTGCATCCAATAGGTGTGTATTTATCATTGGAGGAACATTTAGGTCATTTTCGTCCTCCTTAGTCTTATTGTTGTCCAATTAGGGTTTTTAACCAATCTTTTGCATCCAATAAGTTCATTTGTGTCATTGCATGAACATTTAGGTCATTTTCGTCCTCCCTATGCTTATTCTTGTCCAATTAGGGTTTTTAACCAATCTTTTGCATCCAATAAGTTCATTTGTGTCATTGGATGAACATTTAGGTCATTTTCGTCCTCCCTAGGCTTATTCTTGTCCAAGTAGGGTTTTTAACCAATCTTGTGCATCCAATAAGTTCATTTGTGTCATTGGTTGAACATTTAGGTCATTTTCGTCCTCCCTAGGCTTATTCTTGTCCAATTAGGGTTTTTAACCAACCTTGTGCATCCAATAAGTTCATTTGTGTCATTGGTGGAACATTTAGGTCATTTACGTCCTCCCTAGTCTTATTCTTATCCAATTAAGGTTTTTATGCAATCTTGTGCATCCAATAGGTGTGTTTGTGTCATTGGAGGAACATTTAGGTCATTTTCGTCCTCCCTAGTCTTACTCTTGTCCAATTAGGGTTTTTAACCAATCTTGTGCATCCAATAAGTTCATTTGTGTCATTGGATGAACATTTAGGTCATTTTCGTCCTCCCTAGTCTTATTCTTGTCCAATTAGGGTTTTTTATGCAATCTTGTGCATCCAATAGGTGTGTTTGTGTCATTGGAGGAACATTTAGGTCATTTTCGTCATCCCTAGTCTTATTCTTGTCCAATTAGGGTTTTTATGCATTCTTGGGCATCCAATAGTTGTGTTTGTGTCATTGGACGAACATTTAGGTCATTTTCGTCCTCCCTAGGCTTATTCTTGTCCAATTAGGGTTTTTAACCAATCTTGTGCATCCAATAAGTTCATTTGTGTCATTGGATGAACAATTAGGTCATTTTCGTCCTCCCTAGTCTTATTCTTGTCCAATTAGGGTTTTAAGCAATCTTGTGCATCCAATATGTGTGTTTGTGTCATTGGATGAACATTTAGGTCATTTTCGTCCTCCCTATGCTTATTCTTGTCCAATTAGGGTTTTTAACCAATCTTGTGCATCCAATAAGTTCATTTGTGTCATTGGATGAACATTTAGGTCATTTTCGTCCTCCCAAGTCTTATTCTTGTCCAATTAGGGTTTTAAGCAATCTTGTGCATCCAATAGGTGTGTATTTATCATTGGAGGAACATTTAGGTCATTTTCGTCCTCCTTAGTCTTATTCTTGTCCACTTAGGGATTTTATGCAATCTTGTGCATCCAATAGGTGTGTTTGTGTCATTGGACGAACATTTATGTCATTTTCGTCCTCCCTAGGCTTATTCTTGTCCAATTAGGGTTTTTAACCAATCTTGTGCATCCAATAAGTTCATTTGTGTCATTGGATGAACATTTAGGTCATTTTCGTCCTCCCTAGGCTTATTCTTGTCCAATTAGGGTTTTCACCCAAACTTGTGCATCCAGTAAGTTCATTTGTGTCATTGGTTGAACATTTAGGTCATTTTCGTCCTCCCAAGTCTTATTCTTGTCCAATTAGGGTGTTAAGCAATCTTGTGCATCCAATAGGTGTGTATTTATCATTGGAGGAACATTTAGGTCATTTTCGTCCTCCTTAGTCTTATTGTTGTCCAATTAGGGTTTTTAACCAATCTTTTGCATCCAATAAGTTCATTTGTGTCATTGCATGAACATTTAGGTCATTTTCGTCCTCCCTAGGCTTATTCTTGTCCAATTAGGGTTTTTAACCAATCTTTTGCATCCAATAAGTTCATTTGTGTCATTGGATGAACATTTAGGTCATTTTCGTCCTCCCTAGGCTTATTCTTGTCCAAGTAGGGTTTTTAACCAATCTTGTGCATCCAATAAGTTCATTTGTGTCATTGGTTGAACATTTAGGTCATTTTCGTCCTCCCTAGGCTTATTCTTGTCCAATTAGGGTTTTTAACCAATCTTGTGCATCCAATAAGTTCATTTGTGCCATTGGATGAACATTTAGGTCATTTTCGTCCTCCCTATGCTTATTCTTGTCCAATTAGGGTTTTTAACCAATCTTGTGCATCCAATAAGTTCATTTGTGTCATTGGATGAACATTTAGGTCATTTTCGTCCTCCCTAGTCTTATTCTTGTCCAATTAGGGTTTTTATGCAATCTTGTGCATCCAATTGGTGTGTTTGTGTCATTCGAGGAACATTTAGGTCATTTTCGTCCTCCTTAGTCTTATTCTGGTCCAATTAGGGTTTTTATGCAATCTTGTGCATCCAATAGGTGTGTTTGTGTCATTGGACGAACATTTAGGTCATTTTCATCCTCCCTAAGCTTATTCTTGTCCAATTAGGGTTTTTAAACAACCTTGTGCATCCAATAAGTTCATTTGTGTCATTGTTTGAACAATTATGTTATTTTTGTCCTCCCTAGGCTTATTATTGTCCAATTAGGGTTTTTAACCAGTCTTGTGCATCCAATAAGTTCATTTGTGTCATTGGTTGAACATTTAGGTCATTTTTGTCCTCCCTAGGCTTCTTCTTGTCCAATTAGGGTTTTTAACCAATCTTATGCATCTAATAAGTTCATTTGTGTCATTGGATGAACATTTAGGTCATTTTCGTCCTCCCTATGCTTATTCTTGTCCAATTAGGGTTTTTAACCAATCTTGTGCATACAATAAGTTCATTTGTGCCATTGGATGAACATTTAGGTCATTTTCGTCCTCCCTAGTCTTATTCTTGTCCAATTAGGGTTTTTATGCAATCTTGTGCATCCAATAGGTGTGTTTGTGTCATTGGAGGAACATTTAGGTCATTTTCGTCCTCCCTAGTCTTATTCTTGTCCAATTAGGGTTTTTATGCAATCTTGTGCATCCAATAGGTGTGTTTGTGTCATTGGAGGAACATTGAGGTCATTTTCGTCCTCCCTAGTCTTATTCTTGTCGAATTAGGGTTTTTATGCAATGTTGTGCATCCAAAAGGTGTGTTTCTGTCATTGGAGGAACATTTAGGTCATTTTCGTCCTCCCTAGTCTTATTCTTGTCCAATTAGGGTTTTTATGCAATCTTGTGCATCCAATAGGTGTGTTTGTGTCATTGGAGGAACATTTAGGTCATTTTCGTCCTCCCTAGTCTTATTCTTGTCCAATTAGGGTTTTTATGCAATCTTGTGCATCCAATAGGTGTGTTTGTGTCATTGGACGAACATTTAGGTCATTTTCATCCTCCCTAGGCTTATCCTTGTCCAAGTAGGGTTTTTAACCAATCTTGTGCATCCAATAAGTTCATTTGTGTCATTGGATGAACATTTAGGTCATTTTCGACATCCCTAGTCTTATTCTTGTCCAATTAGGGTTTTAAGCAATCTTGTGCATCCAATATGTGTGTTTGTGTCATTGGAGGAACATTTAGGTCATTTTCGTCCTCCCTAGTCTTATTCTTGTCCAATTAGGGTTTTTATGCAATCTTGTGCATCCAATAGGTGTGTTTGTGTCATTGGACGAACTTTTAGGTCATTTTCGTCCTCCATAGGCTTATTCTTGTCCAATTAGGGTTTTTAACAAATCTTGTGTATCCAATAAGTTCATTTGTGTCATTGGATGAACATTTAGGTCATTTTCGTCCTCCCTAGTCTTATTCTTGTCGAATAAGGGTTTTTATGCAATCTTGTGCATCCAATAGGTGTGTTTGTGTCATTGGATGAACATTTAGGTCATTTTCGTCCTCCCTAGTCTTATTCTTGTCCAATTAGGGTTTTTATGCAATCTTGTGCATCCAATAGGTGTGTTTGTGTCATTGGACGAACATTTAGGTCATTTTCGTCCTCCCTAGTCTTATTCTTGTCCAATTAGGGTTTTAAGCAATCTTGTGCATCCAATATGTGGGTTTGTGTCATTGGATGAACATTTAGGTCATTTTCGTCCTCCCTATGCTTATTCTTGTCCAATTAGGGTTTTTAACCAATCTTGTGCATCCAATAAGTTCATTTGTGTCATTGGATGAACATTTAGGTCATTTTCGTCCTCCCTAGTCTTATTCTTGTGCAATTAGGGTTTTTATGCAATCTTGTGCATCCAATAGGTGTGTTTGTGTCATTGGACGAACATTCAGGTCATTTTCGTCCTCCCTAGGCTTATTCTTGTCCGATTAGGGTTTTTAACCAATCTTGTGCATCCAATAAGTTCATTTGTGTCATTGGATGAACATTTAGGTCATTTTCGTCCTCCCTAGTCTTATTCTTGTCCAATTAGGGTTTTAAGCAATCTTGTGCGTCCAATATGTGGGTTTGTGTCATTGGATGAACATTTAGGTCATTTTCGTCCTCCCTATGCTTATTCTTGTCCAATTAGGGTTTTTAACCAATCTTGTGAATCCAATAAGTTCATTTGTGTCATTGGATGATTATTTAGGTCATTTTCGTCCTCCCTAGTCTTATTCTTGTCCAATTAGGGTTTTTATGCAATCTTGTGCATCCAATAGGTGTGTTTGTGTCATTGGACGAACATTTAGGTCATTTTCGTCCTCCCTAGGCTTATTCTTGTCCGATTAGGGTTTTAAACCAATCTTGTGCATCCAATAAGTTCATTTGTGTCATTGGATGAACATTTAGGTCATTTTCGTCCTCCCTAGTCTTATTCTTGTCCAATTAGGGTTTTTATGCAATCTTGTGCATCCAATAGGTGTGTTTGTGTCATTGGAGGAACATTTAGGTCATTTTCGTCCTCCCTAGTCTTATTCTTGTCCAATTAGGGTTTTTATGCAATCTTGTGCATCCAATAAGTTCATTTGTGTCGTTGGATGAACATTTAGGTCATTTTCGTCATCCCTAGTCTTATTCTTGTCCAATTAGGGTTTTAAGCAATCTTGTGCATCCAATATGTGTGTTTGTGTCATTGGATGAACATTTAGGTCATTTTCGTCCTCCCTATGCTTATTCTTGTCCAATTAGGGTTTTTATCCAATCTTGTGCATCCAATAAGTGCATTTGTGTCATTGGATGAACATTTAGGTCATTTTCGTCCTCCCTAGTCTTATTCTTGTCCAATTAGGGTTTTTATGCAATCTTGTGCATCCAATAGGTGTGTTTGTGTCATTGGACGAACATTTTGGTCATTTTCGTCCTCCCTAGGCTTATTCTTGTCCAATTAGGGTTTTTAACCAATCTTGTGCATCCAATATGTGTGTTTGTGTCATTGGATGAACATTTAGGTCATTTTCGTCCTCCCTATGCTTATTCTTGTCCAATTAGGGTTTTTAACCAATCTTGTGCATCCAATAAGTTCATTTGTGTCATTGGATGAACATTTAGGTCATTTTCGTCCTCCCTAGGCTTATTCTTGTCCAATTAGGGTTTTTATACAATCTTGTGCATCCAATAGGTGTGTTTGTGTCATTGGACGAACATTTAGGTCATTTTCGTTCTCCCTAGGCTTATTCTTGTCCAATTAGGGTTTTTAACCAATCTTGTGCATCCAATAAGTTCATTTGTGTCATTGGATGAACATTTAGGTCATTTTCGTCCTCCCTAGGCTTATTCTTGTCCAATTAGGGTTTTTAACCAATCTTGTGCATCCAATAAGTTCATTTGTGTCATTGGATGAACATTTAGGTCATTTTCGTCCTCCCTAGGCTTATTCTTGTCCAATTAGGGTTTTTAACCAATCTTGTGCATCCAATAGGTGTGTTTGTGTCATTGGATGAACATTTAGGTCATTTTCGTTCATTCTAGGCTTATTCTTGTCCAATTAGGGTTTTTTACCAATCCTGTGCATCCAATAAGTTTATTTGTGTCATTGGATAAACATTTAGGTCATTTTCGTCCACCCTAGGCTTATTCTTGTCCAATTAGGGTTTTTAACCAATCTTGTGCATCCAATAAGTTCATTTGTGTCATTGGATGAACATTTAGGTCATTTTCGTCCTTCCTAGGCTTATTCTTGTCCAATTAAGGTTTTTAACCAATCTTGTGCATCCAATAAGTTCATTTGTGTTATTGGATGAACATTTAGGTCATTTTCGTCCTCCCTAGGCTTATTCTTGTCCAATTAGGGTTTCTAACCAATCTTGTGCATCCAATAGGTGTATTTGTGTCATTGGATGAACATTTAGGTCATTTTAATCAACCCTAGGCTTATTCTTGTCCAATTAGGGTTTTTAACCAATCTTGTGCATCCAATAAGTTCATTTGTGTCATTGGATGAACATTTAGGTCATTTTCGTCCTCCCTAGGCTTATTCTTGTCCAATTAGGGTTTTTAAGCAATCTTGTGCATCCAATAAGTTCATTTGTGTCATTGGATGAACATTTAGGTCATTTTCGTCCTCCTCAGGCTTATTCTTGTCCAATTAGGGTTTTTAACCATTCTTGTGCATCCAATAAGTTCATTTGTGTCATTGGATGAACATTTAGGTCATTTTCGTCCTCCCTAGGCTTATTCTTGTCCAATTAGGGTTTTTATGCAATCTTGTGCATCCAATAGGTGTGTTTGTGTCATTGAACGAACATTTAGGTCATTTTCGTCCTCTCAAGGCTTATTCTTGTCCAATTAGGGTTTTTAACCAATCTTGTGCATCCAATAAGTTCATTTGTGTCATTGGATGAACATTTTGGTCATTTTTGTGCACCCTAGTCTTATTCTTGTCAAATTAGGGTGTTTATGCAATCTTGTGCATCCAATAGGTGTGTTTGTGTCATTGGAGGAACATTTAGGTCATTTTCGTCCTCCCTAGTCTTATTCTTGTCCAATTAGGGTTTTTAACCAATCTTGTGCATCCAATAAGTTCATTTGTGTCATTGGATGAACATTTTGGTCATTTTCGTCCTCCCTAGTCTTATTCTTGTCCAATTAGGGTTTTTAACCAATCTTGTGCATCCAATAAGTTCATTTGTGTCATTGGAGGAACATTTTGGTCATTTTCGTCCTCCCTAGTCTTATTCTTGTCCAATTAGGGTTTTTATGCAATCTTGTGCATCCAATAGGTGTGTTTGTGTCATTGGACGAACATTTAGGTCATTTTCGTCCTCTCTAGGCTTATTCTTGTCCAATTAGGGTTTTTAACCAATCTTGTGCATCCAATAAGTTCATTTGTGTCATTGGATGAACATTTTGGTCATTTTTGTGCTCCCTAGTCTTATTCTTGTCCAATTAGGGTTTTTATGCAATCTTGTGCATCCAATAGGTGTGTTTGTGTCATTGGAGGAACATTTAGGTCATTTTCGTCCTCCCTAGTCTTATTCTTGTCCAATTAGGGTTTTTAACCAATCTTGTGCATCCAATAAGTTCATTTGTGTCATTGGATGAATATTTAGGTCATTTTCGTCCTCCCTAGTCTTATTCTTGTCCCATTAGGGTTTTTATGCAATCGTGTGCATCCAATAGGTGTGTTTGTGTCATTGGACGAACATTTAGGTCATTTTCGTCCTCCCTAGGCTTATTCTTGTCCAATTAGGGTTTTTAACCAACCTTGTGTATCCAATAAGTTCATTTGTGTCATTGGTGGAACATTTAGGTCATTTAAGTCCTCCCTAGTCTTTTTCTTGTCCAATTAGGGTTTTTATGCAATCTTGTGCATCCAATAGGTGTGTTTGTGTCATTGGAGGAACATTTAGGTCATTTTCGTCCTCCCTAGTCTTATTCTTGTCCAATTAGGGTTTTTATGCAATCTTGTGCATCCAATAGGTGTGTTTGTGTCATTGGATGAACATTTAGGTCATTTTCGTCCTCCCTAGTCTTATTCTTGTCCAATTAGGAATTTTATGCAATCTTGTGCATCTAATAGGTGTGTTTGTGTCATTGGACTAACATTTAGGTCATTTTCTTCCTCCCTAGGCTTATTCTTGTCCAATTAGGGTTTTTAACCAATCTTGTGCATCCACCAAGTTCATTTGTGTCATTGGATGAACATTTGGGTCATTTTCGTCCTCCCTAGGCTTATTCTTCTCCAATTAGGGTTTTAACCAATCTTGTGCATCCAATAAGTTCATTTGTGTCATTGGATGAACATTTAGGTCATTTTCGTCCTCCCTAGGCTTATTCTTGTCCAATTAGGGTTTTCAACCAATCTTGTGCATCCAATAAGTTCATTTGTGTCATTGGATGAATATTTAGGTCATTTTCGTCCTCCCTAGGCTTATTCTTGTCCAATTAGGGTTTTTAACCAATCTTTTGCATCCAATAAGTTCATTTGTGTCATTGGATGAACATTTAGGTCATTTTCGTCCTCCCTAGTCTTATTCTTGTCCAATTAGGGTTTTTATGCAATCTTGGGCATCCAATAGTTGTGTTTGTGTCATTGGACGAACATTTAGGTCATTTTCGTCCTCCCTAGGCTTATTCTTGTCCAATTAAGGTTTTTAACCAATCTTGTGCATCCAATAAGTTCATTTGTGTCATTGGATGAACAATTAGGTCATTTTCGTCCTCCCTAGTCTTATTCTTGTCCAATTACGGTTTTAAGCAATCTTGTGCATCCAATATGTGTGTTTGTGTCATTGGATGAACATTTAGGTCATTTTCGTCCTCCCTATGCTTATTCTTGTCCAATTAGGGTTTTTAACCAATCTTGTGCATCCAATAAGTTCATTTGTGTCATTGGATGAACATTTAGGTCATTTTCGTCCTCCCAAGTCTTATTCTTGTCCAATTAGGGTTTTAAGCAATCTTGTGCATCCAATAGGTGTGTATTTATCATTGGAGGAACATTTAGGTCATTTTCGTCCTCCTTAGTCTTATTCTTGTCCACTTAGGGTTTTTATGCAATCTTGTGCATCCAATAGGTGTGTTTGTGTCATTGAACGAACATTTTGGTTATTTTCGTCCTCCCTAGGCTTATTCTTGTCCAATTATAGTTTTTAACCAATCTTGTGCATCCAATAAGTTCATTTGTGTCATTGGATGAACATTTAGGTCATTTTCGTCCTCCCTAGTCTTACTCTTGTCCAATTAGGGTTTTAAGCAATCTTGTGCATCCAATATGTGTGTTTGTGTCATTGGATGAACATTTAGGTCATTTTCGTCCTCCCTATGCTTATTCTTGTCCAATTAGGGTTTTTAACCAATCTTGTGCATCCAATAAGTTCATTTGTGTCATTGGATGAACATTTAGGTCATTTTCGTCCTCCCAAGTCTTATTCTTGTCCAATTAGGGTTTTAAGCAATCTTGTGCATCCAATAGGTGTGTATTTATCATTGGAGGAACATTTAGGTCATTTTCGTCCTCCTTAGTCTTATTCTTGTCCACTTAGGGATTTTATGCAATCTTGTGCATCCAATAGGTGTCTTTGTGTCATTGGACGAACATTTATGTCATTTTCGTCCTCCCTAGGCTTATTCTTGTCCAATTAAGGTTTTTAACCAATCTTGTGCATCCAATAAGTTCATTTGTGTCATTGGATGAACATTTAGGTCATTTTCGTCCTCCCTAGGCTTATTCTTGTCCAATTAGGGTTTTCAACCAAACTTGTGCATCCAATAAGTTCATTTGTGTCATTGGATGAACATTTAGGTCATTTTCGTCCTCCCAAGTCTTATTCTTGTCCAATTAGGGTTTTAAGCAATCTTGTGCATCCAATAGGTGTGTATTTATCATTGGAGGAACAGTTAGGTCATTTTCGTCCTCCTTAGTCTTATTCTTGTCCACTTAGGGTTTTTATGCAATCTTGTGCATCCAATAGGTGTGTTTGTGTCATTGAACGAACATTTAGGTTATTTTCGTCCTCCCTAGGCTTATTCTTGTCCAATTATAGTTTTTAACCAATCTTGTGCATCCAATAAGTTCATTTGTGTCATTGGATGAACAATTAGGTCATTTTCGTCCTCCCTAGTCTTACTCTTGTCCAATTAGGGTTTTAAGCAATCTTGTGCATCCAATATGTGTGTTTGTGTCATTGGATGAACATTTAGGTCATTTTCGTCCTCCCTATGCTTATTCTTGTCCAATTAGGGTTTTTAATCAATCTTGTGCATCCAATAAGTTCATTTGTGTCATTGGATGAACATTTAGGTCATTTTCGTCCTCCCTAGTCTTATTCTTGTCTAATTAGGGTTTTTATGCAATCTTGTGCATCCAATAGGTGTGTTTGTGTTATTGGAGGAACATTTAGGTCATTTTCGTCCTCCCTAGTCTTATTCTTGTCCAATTAGGGTTTTTAACCAATCTTGTGCATCCAATAAGTTCATTTGTGTCATTGGATGAACATTTAGGTCATTTTCGTCCTCCCTAGCCTTATTCTTGTCCAATTAGGGTTTTTAAGCAATCTTGTGCATCCAATAAGTTCATTTGTGTCATTGGATGAACATTTAGGTCATTTTCGTCCTCCCTAGGCTTATTCTTGTCCAATTAGGGTTTTTAACCAATCTTGTGCATCCAATAGGTGTGTTTGTGTCATTGGATGAACATTTAGGTCATTTTCGTCCTCAGTAGGCTTAGTTTTGTGCAATTAGGGTTTTTAACCAATCTTGTGCATCCAATAGGTGTGTTTGTGTCATTAGATGAACATTTAGGTCATTTTCATCCTCCATAGGCTTATTGTTGTCCAATTAGGGTTTCTAACCAATCTTGTGCATCCAATAAGTTCATTTGTGTCATTGGATAAACATTTAGGTCATTTTTGTCCTCCCTAGGCTTATTCTTGTCCAATTAGGGTTTTTAACCAATCTTGTGCATCCAATAGGTGTGTTTGTGTCATTGGATGAACATTTAGGTCATTTTCGTCCTCCCTAGGCTTATTCATGTCCAATTAGGGTTTCTAACCAATCCTGTGCATCCAATAGTTGTATTTGTGTCATTGGATGAACATTTAGGTCATTTTCGTCCTCCCTAGGCTTATTCTTGTCCAATTAGGGTTTTTAACCAATCTTGTGCATCCAATAGGTGTGTTTGTGTCATTGGATGAACATTTAGGTCATTTTCGTCCTCCCTAGGCTTATTCTTGGCCAATTAGGGTTTCTAACCAATCTTTTGCATCCAATAGGTGTATTTGTGTCATTGGATGAACATTTAGGTCATTTTCGTCCTCCCTAGGCTTATTCTTGTCCAATTAGGGTTTTTAACCAATCTTGTGCATCCAATAGGTGTGTTTGTGTCATTGGATGAACATTTAGGTCATTTTCGTCCTCCCTAGGCTTATTCTTGTCCAATTAGGGTTTTTAACCAATCTTGTGCATCCAATAAGTTCATTTGTGTCATTGGATGAACATTTAGGTCATTTTCGTCCTCCCAAGACTTATTCTTGTCCAATTAGGGTTTTTAAGTAATCTTGTGCATCCAATAAGTTAATTTGTGTCATTGGATGAACATTTAGTTCATTTTCGTCCTCCCTAGGCTTATTCTTGTTCAATTAGGGTTTTTAACCAATCTTGTGCATCCAATAGGTGTGTTTGTGTCATTGGATGAACATTTAGGTCATTTTCGTCCTCCCTAGGCTTATTCTTGTCCAATTAGGGTTTTTAACCAATCTTGTGCATCCAATAGGTGTGTTTGTGTCATTGGATGAACATTTAGGTCATTTTCGTCCTCCCTAGTCTTATTCTTGTCCAATTAGGGTTTTAAGCAATCTTGTGCAACCAATAAGTTCAGTTGTGTCATTGGATGAACATTTAGGTCATTTTCGTCCTCCCTAGGCTTATTCTTGTCCAATTAGGGTTTTTAAGCAATCTTGTGCATCCAATAAGTTCATTTGTGTCATTGGATGAACATTTAGGTCATTTTCGTCCTCCCTAGGCATATTCTTATCTTATTAGGGTTTTTAACCAATCTTGTGCATCCAATAAGTTAATTTGTGTCATTGGATGAACATTTAGGTCATTTTCGTCCTCCCTAGGCTTATTCTTGTCCAATTAGGGTTTTTAACCAATCTTGTGCATCCAATAGGTGTGTTTGTGTCATTGGATGAACATTTAGGTCATTTTCGTCCTCCCTAGGCTTATTCTTGTCCAATTAGGGTTTTTAACCAATCTTGTGCATCCAATAAGTTCATTTGTGTCATTGGATGAACATTTAGGTCATTTTCGTCCTCCCTAGGCTTATTCTTGTCCAATTAGGGTTTCTAATCAATCTTGTGCATCCAATAGGTGTGTTTGTGACATTGGATGAACATTTAGGTCTTTTTCGTCCTCCCTAGGCTTATTCTTGTCCCATTAGGATTTTTAACAAATCTTGTGCATCCAATAAGTTCAATTGTGTCATTGGATGAACATTTAGGTCATTTTCGTCCTCCCTAGGCTTATTCTTGTCCAATTAGGGTTTTTAACCAATCTTGTGCATCCAATAAGTTCATTTGTGTCATTGGATGAACATTTAAGTCATTTTCGTCCTCCCTAAGCTTATTCTTGTCCAATTTGGGTTTCTAAACAATCTTGTGCATCCAATAGGTGTGTTTGTGTCATTGGATGAACATTTAGGTCATTTTCGTCCTCCCTAGGCTTATTCTTGTCCAATTAGGGTTTTTAACCAATCTTGTGCATCCAATAGGTGTGTTTGTGTCATTGGATGAACATTTAGGTCATTTTCGTCCTCCCTAGGCTTATTCTTGTCAAATTAGGGTTTCAAACCAATCTTTTGCATCCAATAGGTGTATTTGTGTCATTGGATGAACAATTAGGTCATTTTCGTGCTCCCTAGGCTTATTCTTGTCCAATTAGGGTTTTTAAGCAATCTTGTGCATCCAATAAGTTCATTTGTGTCATTGGATGAACATTTAGGTCATTTTCGTCCTCCCTAGGCTTATTCTTGTCCAATTAGGGTTTTTAACCAATCTTGTGCATCCAATAGGTGTGTTTGTGTCATTGGATGAACATTTAGGTCATTTTCGTCCTCCCTAGGCTTATTCTTGTCTAATTAGGGTTTTTACGCAATCTTGTGCATCCAGTAAGTTCATTTGTGTCATTGGATGAACATTTAGGTCATTTTCGTCCTCCCTAGGCTTATTCTTGTCCAATTAGGGTTTTTAACCAATCTTGTGCATCCAATAGGTGTGTTTGTGTCATTGGATGAACATTTAGGTCATTTTCGTCCTCCCTATGCTTATTCTTGTCAAATTAGGGTTTCTAACCAATCTTTTGCATCCAATAGGTGTATTTGTGTCATTGGATGAACATTTAGGTGATTTTCGTCCTCCCTAGGCTTATTCTTGTCCAATTAGGGTTTTTAAGCAATCTTGTGCATCCAATAAGTTCATTTGTGTCATTGGATGAACATTTAGGTCATTTTCGTCCTCCCTAGGCTTATTCTTGTCCAATTAGGGTTTTTAACCAATCTTGTGCATCCAATAGGTGTGTTTGTGTCATTGGATTAAGATTTAAGTCATTTTCGTTCTCCCTAGGCTTATTCTTGTCCAATTAGGGTTTATAACCAATCTTGTGCATCCAATAGGTTCATTTGTGTCATTGGATGAACATTTAGGTGATTTTCATCCTCCCTAGGCTTATTCTTGTCCAATTAGGGTTTTTAACCAATCTTGTGCATCCAATAAGTTCATTTGTGTCATTGGATGAACATTTAGGTCATTTTCGTCCTCCCTAGGCTTATTCTTGTCCAATTAGGGTTTTTAACCAATCTTGTGCATCCAATAAGTTCATTTGTGTCATTGGATGAACATTTAGGTCATTATCGTCCTCCATAGTCTTATTCTTGTCTAATTAGGGTTTTAAGCAATCTTGTGCATCCAATATGTGTGTTTGTATCATTGGACGAACATTTAGGTCATTTTCGTCCTCCCTAGGCTTATTCTTGTCCAATTAGGGTTTTTAACCAATCTTGTGCATCCAATAAGTTCATTTGTGTCATTGGATGAACATTTAGGTCATTTTCGTCCTCCCTAGGCTTATTCTTGTCCAACTAGGGTTTTTAACCAATCATGTGCAACCAAAAAGTTGATTTGTGTCATTGGATGAACATTTAGGTCATTTTCGTCCTCCCTAGGCTTATTCTTGTCCAATTAGGGTTTTTAACCAATCTTGTGCATCCAATAAGTTCATTTGTGTCATTGGATGAACATTTAGGTCATTTTCGTCCTCCCTAGGCTTATTCTTGTCCAATTAGGGTTTTTATGCAATCTTGTGCATCCAATAGGTGTGTTTGTGTCTTTGGAGGAACATTTAGGTCATTTTCGTCCTCCTTAGTCTTATTCTTGTCCAATTAGGGTTTTTATGCAATCTTGTGCATCCAATAGGTGTGTTTGTGTCATTGGACGAACATTTAGGTCATTTTCGTCCTCCCTAGTCTTATTCTTGTCCAATTAGGGTTTTATGCAATCTTGTGCATCCAATAGGTGTGTTTGTGTCATTGGACGAACATTTAGGTCATTTTCGTCCTCCCTAGGCTTATTCTTGTCCAATTATGGTTTTTAACCAATCTTGTGCATCCAATAAGTTCATATGTGTCATTGGATGAACAATTAGGTCATTTTCGTCCTCCCTAGTCTTATTCTTGTCCAATTAGGGTTTTAAGCAATCTTGTGCATCCAATATGTGTGTTTGTGTCATTGGATGAACATTTAGGTCATTTTCGTCCTCCCTATGCTTATTCTTGTCCAATTAGGGTTTTTAACCAATCTTGTGCATCCAATAAGTTCATTTGTTTCATTGGATGAACATTTAGGTCATTTTCGTCCTCCCTAGTCTTATTCTTGTCCAATTAGGGTTTTTATGCAATCTTGTGCATCGAATAGGTGTGTTTGTGGCATTGGAGGAACATTTAGGTCATTTTCGTCCTCCCTAGTCTTATTCTTATCCAATTAGGGTTTTTATGCAATCTTGTGCATCCAATAGGTGTGTTTGTGTCATTGGACGAACATTTAGGTCATTTTCGTCCTCCCTAGGCTTATTCTTGTCCAATTAGGGTTTTTACCCAATCTTGTGCATCCAATAAGTTCATTTGTGTCATTGGAGGAACATTTAGGTCATTTTCGTCCTCCCTAGGCTTATTCTTGTCCAATTAGGGTTTTTAACCAATCTTGTGCATCCAATAAGTTCATTTGTGTCATTGGATGAACATTTAGGTCATTTTCGTCCTCCCTAGGCTTATTCTTGTCCAATTAGGGTTTTTAACCAATCTTGTGTATCCAATAAGTTCAGTTGTGTCATTGGATGAACATTTAGGTCATTTTCGTCCTCCCTAGGCTTATTCTTGTCCAATTAGGGTTTTCAACCAATCTTGTGCATCCAATAAGTTCATTTGTGTCATTGGATGAACATTTAGGTCATTTTCGTTCTCCCTAGCCTTATTATTGTCCAATTAGGGTTTTCAACCAATCTTGTGCATCCAATAAGTTCATTTGTGTCATTGGATGAACATTTAGGTCATTTTCGTTCTCCCTAGGCTTATTATTGTCCAATTAGGGTTTTTAACCAATCTTGTGCATCCAATAAGTTCATTTGTGTCATTGGAGGAACATTTAGGTCATTTTCGTCCTCCCTAATCTTATTCTTGTCCAATTAGGGTTTTTATGCAATCTTGTGCATCCAATAGGTGTGTTTGTGTCATTGGACGAACATTTAGGTCATTTTCGTCCTCCCTAGGCTTATTCTTGTCCAATTAGGGTTTTTAACCAATCTTGTGCATCCAATAAGTTCATTTGTGTCATTGGATGAACATTTAGGTCATTTTCGTCCTCCCTAGGCTTATTCTTGTCCAATTAGGGTTTTCAACCAATCTTGTGCATCCAATAAGTTCATTTGTATCATTGGATGAACATTTAGGTCATTTTCGTTCTCCCTAGGCTTATTATTGTCCAATTAGGGTTTTTAACCAATCTTGTGCATCCAATAAGTTCATTTATGTCATTGGATAAACATTTAGGTCATTTTCGTCCTCCCTAGGCTTATTCTTGTCCAATTAGGGTTTTTATGCAATCTTGTGCATACAATAAGTTCATTTGTGTCATTTGAGGAACATTTAGGTCATTTTCGTCCACCCTAGTCTTATTCTTGTCGAATTAGGGTTTTTATGCAATCTTGTGCATCCAATAGGTGTGTTTGAGTCATTGGAGGAACATTTAGGTAATTTTCGTCCTTCCTAGTCTTATTCTTGTCCAATTAAGGATTTTATGCAATCTTGTGCATCCAATAGGTGTGTTTGTATCACTGGACGAACATTTAGGTCATTTTCGTCCTCCCTAGGCTTATTCTTGTCCAATTAGGGTTTTTAACCAATCTTGTGCATCCAATAAGTTCATTTGTGTCATTGGATGAACATTTAGGTCATTTTCTTCCTCCCTAGTCTTATTCTTGTCCAATTAGGGTTTTTATGCAATCTTGTGCATCCAATAGGTGTGTTTGTGTCATTTGAGGAACATTTAGGTCATTTTCGTCCTCCCTAGTCTTATTCTTGTCCAATTAGGGTTTTTATGCAATGTTGTGCATCCAATAGGTGTGTTTGTATCATTGGACGAACATTTAGGTCATTTTCCTCCTCCCTAGGCTTATTCTTGTCCAATTAGGGTTTTTAACCAATCTTGTGCATCCAATAAGTTCATTTGTGTCATTGGATGAACATTTAGGTCATTTTCGTCATCCCTAGTCTTATTCTTGTCCAATTAGGGTTTTAAGCAATCTTGCGCATCCAATATGTGTGTTTGTGTCATTGGATGAACATTTAGGTCATTTTCGTCCTCCCTATGCTTATTCTTGTCCAATTAGGGTTTTTAACCAATCATGTGCATCCAATAAGTTCATTTGTGTCATTGGATGAACATTTAGGTCATTTACGTCCTCCCTAGGCTTATTCTTGTCCAATTAGGGTTTTTAACCAATCTTGTGCATCCAATAAGTTCATTTGTGTCATTGGATGAACATTTAGGTCATTTTCGTCCTCCCTAGGCTTATTCTTGTCCAATTAGGGTTTTTATGCAATCTTGTGCATCCAATAGGTGTGTTTGTATCATTGGACGAACATTTAGGTCATTTTCGTCCTCCCTAGGCTTATTCTTGTCCAATTAGGGTTTTTATGCAATCTTGTGCATCCAATTGGTGTGTTTGTGTCATTGGATGAACATTTAGGTCATTTTCGTCCTCCCTAGGCTTATTCTTGTTCAATTAGGGTTTTTAACTAACCTTGTGCATCCAATAAGTTCATTTGTGTCATTGGTTGAACATTTAGGTCATTTTCGTCCTCCCTAGGCTTATTCTTGTCCCATTAGGGTTTTTAACCAACCTTGTGCATCCAATAAGTTCATTTGTGTCATTGGATGAACATTTAGGTCATTTTTGTCCTCCCTAGTCTTATTCTTGTCCAATTAGGGTTTTAAGCAATCTTGTGCATCCAATATGTGTGTTTGTGTCATTGGATGAACATTTAGGTCATTTTCGTTCTCCCTATGCTTATTCTTGTCCAATTAGGGTTTTTAACCAATCTTGTGCATACAATAAGTTCATTTGTGTCATTGGATGAACATTTAGGTCATTTTCGTCCTCGCTAGTCTTATTCTTGTCCAATTAGGGTTTTTATGCAATCTCGTGCATCCAATAGGTGTGTTTGTGTTATTGGACGAACATTTTGGTCATTTTCGTCCTCCCTAGGCTTATCCTTGTCCAATTAGGGTTTTTAACCAATCTTGTGCATCCAATAAGTTCATTTGTGTCATTGGATGAACATTTAGGTCATTTTCGTCCTCCCTAGGCTTATTCTTGTCCAATTAGGGTTTTTAACCAATCTTGTGCATCCAATAAGTTCATTTGTGTCATTGGATGAACATTTAGGTCATTTTCGTCCTCCCTAGGCTTATTCTTGTCCAATTAGGGTTTTTAACCAACCTTGTGCATCCAATAAGTTCATTTGTGTCATTGAAGGAAAATTTAGGTCATTTACGTCCTCCCTAGTCTTATTCTTGTCCAATTAGGGTTTCTATGCAATCTTGTGCATCCAATAGCTGTGTTTGTGTCATTGGACGAACATTTAGGTCATTTTCGTCCTCCCTAGTCTTATTCTTGTCCAATTAGGGTTTTTAACCAATCTTGTGCATCCAATAAGTTCATTTGTGTCATTGGATGAACATTTAGGTCATTTTCGTCCTCCCTAGTCTTATTCTTGTCCAATTAGGGTTTTTTATGCAATCATGTGCATCCAATATTTGTGTTTGTGTCATTGGATGAACATTTAGGTCATTTTCGTCCTCGCTATGCTTATTCTTGTCCAATTAGGGTTTTTAACCAATCTTGTGCATCCAATAAGTTCATTTGTGTCATTGGATGAACATTTAGGTCATTTTCGTCCTCCCTAGGCTTATTCTTGTCCAATTAGGGTTTTTAACCAACCTTGTGCATCCAATAAGTTCATTTGTGTCATTGAAGGAAAATTTAGGTCATTTACGTCCTCCCTAGTATTATTCTTGTCCAATTAGGGTTTTTATGCAATCTTGTGCATCCAATAGGTGTGTTTGTGTTATTGGAGGAACATTTAGGTCATTTTCGTCCTCCCTAGTCTTATTCTTGTCCAATTAGGGTTTTTAACCAATCTTGTGCATCCAATAAGTTCATTTGTGTCATTGGATGAACATTTAGGTCACTTTCGTCCTCTCTAGGCTTATTCTTGTCCAATTAGGGTTTTTAACCAATCTTGTGCATCCAATATGTGTGTTTGTGTCATTGGATGAACATTTAGGTCATTTTCGTCCTCCTTATGCTTATTCTTGTCCAATTAGGGTTTTTAACCAATCTTGTGCATCCAATAAGTTCATTTGTGTCATTGGATGAACATTTAGGTCATTTTCGTCCTCCCAAGTCTTATTCTTGTCCAATTAGGGTTTTAAGCAATCTTGTGCATCCAATAGGTGTGTATTTATCATTGGAGGAACATTTAGGTCATTTTCGTCCTCCTTAGTCTTATTCTTGTCCACTTAGGGATTTTATGCAATCTTGTGCATCCAATAGGTGTCTTTGTGTCATTGGACGAACATTTATGTCATTTTCGTCCTCCCTAGGCTTATTCTTGTCCAATTAAGGTTTTTAACCAATCTTGTGCATCCAATAAGTTCATTTGTGTCATTGGATGAACATTTAGGTCATTTTCGTCCTCCCTAGGCTTATTCTTGTCCAATTAGGGTTTTCAACCAAACTTGTGCATCCAGTAAGTTCATTTGTGTCATTGGATGAACATTTAGGTCATTTTCGTCCTCCCAAGTCTTATTCTTGTCCAATTAGGGTGTTAAGCAATCTTGTGCATCGAATAGGTGTGTATTTATCATTGGAGGAACATTTAGGTCATTTTCGTCCTCCTTAGTCTTATTCTTGTCCACTTAGGGTTTTTATGCAATCTTGTGCATCCAATAGGTGTGTTTGTGTCATTGAACGAACATTTAGGTTATTTTCGTCCTCCCTAGGCTTATTCTTGTCCAATTATAGTTTTTAACCAATCTTGTGCATCCAATAAGTTCATTTGTGTCATTGGATGAACAATTAGGTCATTTTCGTCCTCCCTAGTCTTATTCTTGTCCAATTAGGGTTTTAAGCAATCTTGTGCATCCAATATGTGTGTTTGTGTCATTGGATGAACATTTAGGTCATTTTCGTCCTCCCTATGCTTATTCTTGTCCAATTAGGGTTTTTAATCAATCTTGTGCATCCAATAAGTTCATTTGTGTCATTGGATGAACATTTAGGTCATTTTCGTCCTCCCTAGTCTTATTCTTGTCCAATTAGGGTTTTTATGCAATCTTGTGCATCCAATAGGTGTGTTTGTGTTATTGGAGGAACATTTAGGTCATTTTCGTCTTCCTTAGTCTTATTCTTGTCCAAATAGGGTTTTTTATGCAATCTTGTGCATCCAATATTTGTGTTTGTGTCATTGGATGAACATGTAGGTCATTTTCGTCCTCCCTATGCTTATTCTTGTCCAATTAGGGTTTTTAACCAATCTTGTGCATCTAATAAGTTCATTTGTGTCATTGGATGAACATTTAGGTCATTTTCGTCCTCCCTAGGCTTATTCTTGTCCAATTAGGGTTTTTAACCAACCTTGTGCATCCAATAAGTTCATTTGTGTCATTGAAGGAAAATTTAGGTCATTTACGTCCTCCCTAGTCTTATTCTTGTCCAATTAGAGTTTTTATGCAATCTTGTGCATCCAATAGCTGTGTTTGTGTCATTGGACGAACATTTAGGTCATTTTAGTCATCCCTAGGCTTATTCTTGTCCAATTAGGGTTTTTAACCAATCTTGTGCATCCAATAAGTTCATTTGTGTCATTGGATGAACTTTTAGGTCATTTTCGTCCTCCCTAGGCTTATTCTTGTCCAATTAGGGTTTTTAACCAATCTTGTGCATCCAATAAGTTCATTTGTGTCATTGGATGAATATTTAGGTCATTTTCGTCCTCCCTAGGCTTATTCTTGTCCAATTAGGGTTTTTAACCAATCTTGTGCATCCAATAAGTTCAATTGTGTCATTGGATGAACATTTAGGTCATTTTCGTCCTCCCTAGGCTTATTCTTGTCCAATTAGGGTTTTTTTACCAATCTTGTGCATCCAATAAGTTCATTTGTGTCATTGGATGAACATTTAGGTCATTTTCGTCCTCCCTAGGCTTATTCTTGTCCAATTAGGGTTTTTAACCAATCTTGTGCATCCAATAAGTTCATTTGTGTCATTGGATGAACATTTAGGTCATTTTCGTCATCCCTAGGCTTATTCTTGTCCAATTAGCGTTTTCAACCAATCTTGTGCATCCAGTATGTGTGTTTGTGTCACTGGATGAACATTTAGGTCATTTTCGTCCTCCCTAGGCTTATTCTTGTCCAATTAGGGTTTTTAACCAATCTTGTGCATCCAATAAGTTCATTTGTGTCATTGGACGAACATTTAGGTCATTTTCGTCCTCCCTAGGCTTATTCTTGTCCAATTAGGGTTTTTAACCAATCTTGTGCATCCAATAAGTTCATTTGTGTCATTGGATGAAAATTTAGGTCATTTTCGACATCCCTAGTCTTATTCTTATCCAATTAGGGTTTTAGGCAATCTTGTGCATCCAATATGTGTGTTTGTGTCATTGGATGAACATTTAGGTCATTTTCGTCCTCCCTATGCTTATTCTTGTCCAATTAGGGTTTTTAACCAATCTTGTGCATCCAATAAGTTCATTTGTGTCATTGGATGAACATTTAGGTCATTTTTGTCCTCCTTGTGCTTATTCTTGTCCAATTAGGGTTTTTATGCAATCTTGTGCATCCAATAGGTGTGTTTGTGTCATTGGACGAACATTTAGGTCATTTTCGTCCTCCCTAGGCTTATTCTTGTCCAATTAGGGTTTTTAACCAATCTTGTGCATCCAATAAGTTCATTTGTGTCATTGGATGAACATTTAGGTCATTTTCGTCCTCCCTAGGCTTATTCTTGTCCAATTAGGGTTTTTAACCAATCTTCTGCATCAAATAAGTTCATTTGTGTCATTGGATGAATATTTAGGTCATTTTCGTCCTCGCTAGTCTTATTCTTGACCAATTAGGGTTTTTATGCAATCTTGTGCATCCAATAGGTGTGTTTGTGTCATTGGACGAACATTTAGGTCATTTTCGTCCTCCCTAGGCTTATTCTTGTCCAATTAGGGTTTTTAACCAATCTTGTGCATCTTATAAGTTCATTTGTGTCATTGGATAAATATTTAGGTCATTTTCGTCCTCCCTAGTCTTATTCTTGACCAATTAGGGTTTTTATGCAATCTTGTGCATCCAATAGGTGTGTTTGTGTCATTGGACGAACATTTAGGTCATTTTCGTCCTCCCTAGGCTTATTCTTGTCCAATTAGGGTTTTTAACCAATCTTGTGCATCTAATAAGTTCATTTGTGTCATTGGAGGAACATTTAGGTCATTTTCGTCCTCCCTAGTCTTATTCTTGTCCAATTAGGGTTTTTATGCAATCTTGTGCATCCAATAGGTGTGTTTGTGTCATTGGACGAACATTTAGGTCATTTTCGTCTTCCCTAGTCTTATTCTTGTCCAATTAGGGTTTTTAACCAATCTTGTGCATCCAATAGGTGTGTTTGTGTCATTGGAGGAATATTTAGGTCATTTTCGCCCTCCCTAGTCTTATTCTTGTCCAATTAGGGTTTTTATGCAATCTTGTGCATCAAATAGGTGTGTTTGTGTCATTGGAGGAACATTTAGGTCATTTTCGTCCTCCCTAGTCTTATTCTTGTCCAATTAGGGTTTTTATGCAATCTTGTGCATCCAATAGGTGTGTTTGTGTCATTGGAAGAACATTTAGGTCATTTTCGTCCTCCCTAGGCTTATTCTTGTCCAATTAGGGTTTTTAACCAATCTTGTGCATCCAATAGGTGTGTTTGTGTCATTGGAGGAACATTTAGGTCATTTTCGTCCTCCCTAGTCTTATTCTTGTCCAATTAGGGTTTTTATGCAATCTTGTGCATCCAATAGGTGTGTTTGTGTCATTGGACGAACATTTAGGTCATTTTTGTCGTCCCTAGGCTTATTCTTGTCCAATTAGGGTTTTTAACCAACCTTGTGCATCCAATAAGTTCATTTGTGTCATTGGATGAACATTTATGTGATTTTCGTCCTCCCTTTGCTTATTCTTGTCCAATTAGGGTTTTGAGCCTATTTTGTGCATCCAATAAGTTCATTTGTGTCATTGGAGGAACATTTAGGTCATTTTCGTCCTCCCTAGGCTTATTCTTGTCCAATTAGGGTTTTTAACCAATCTTGTGCATCCAATAAGTTCATTTGTGTCATTGGATGAACATTTTGGTCATTTTCGTCCTCCCTAGTCTTATTCTTGTCCAATTTGGGTTTTTAACCAATCTTGTGCATCCAATAAGTTCATTTGTGTCATTGGATGAACATTTAGGTCATTTTCGTCCTCCCTAGGCTTATTCTTGTCCAATTAGGGTTTTTAACCAATCTTGTGCATCCAATAAGTTCATTTGTGTCATTGGATGAATATTTAGGTCATTTTCGTCCTCCCTAGGCTTATTCTTGTCCAATTAGGGTTTTTAACCAATCTTGTGCATCCAATAAGTTTATTTGTGTCATTGGATGAACATTTAGGTCTTTTTCGTCCTGCCTAGGCTTATTCTTGTCCAATTAGGGTTTTCAACCAATCTTGTGCATCCAATAAGTTCATTTGTGTCATTGGATGAATATTTAGGTCATTTTCGTCCTCCCTAGGCTTATTCTTGTCCAATTAGGGTTTTTAACCAATCTTGTGCATCCAATAAGTTCATTTGTGTCATTGGATGAACATTTAGGTCATTTTCGTCCTCCCTAGGCTTATTCTTGTCCAATTAGGGTTTTTAACCAATCTTGTGCGTCCAATAAGTTCATTTGTGTCATTGGATGAACATTTAGGTCATTTTCGTCCTCCCTAGGCTTATTCTTGTCCAATTAGGCTTTTTATGCAATCTTGTGCATCCAATAGGTGTGTTTGTGTCATTGGACGAACATTTAGGTCATTTTCGTCCTCCCTAGGCTTATTCTTGTCCAATTAGGGTTTTTATGCAATCTTGTGCATCCAATAGGTGTGTTTGTGTCATTGGACGAACATTTATGTCATTTTCGTCCTCCCTAGTCTTATTCTTGTCGAATTAGGGTTTTTATACAATCTTGTGCATCCAATAGGTGTGTTTGTGTCATTGGAGGAACATTTAGGTCATTTTCGTCCTCCCTAGTCTTATTCTTGTCCAATTAGGGTTTTTATGCAATCTTGTGCATCCAATAGGTGTGTTTGTGTCATTGGACGAACATTTAGGTCATTTTCGTCCTCCCTAGCTTATTCTTGTCCAATTAGGGTTTTTAACCAATCTTGTGCATCCAATAAGTTCATTTGTGTCATTGGATGAGCATTTAGGTCATTTTCGTCCTCCCTAGTCTTATTCTTGTCGAATTAGGGTTTTTATGCAATCTTGTGCATCCAATAGGTGTGTTTGTGTCATTGGAGGAACATTTAGGTCATTTTCGTCCTCCCTAGTCTTATTCTTGTCCAATTAGAGTTTTTATGCAATGTTGTGCATCCAATAGGTGTGTTTGTGTCATTGGACGAACATTTAGGTCATTTTCGTCCTCCCTAGGCTTATTCTTGTCCAATTAGGGTTTTTAACCAATCTTGTGCATCCAATAAGTTCATTTGTGTCATTGGATGAACATTTAGGTCATTTTCGTACTCCCTAGTCTTATTCTTGTCCAATTAGGGTTTTTAACCAATCTTGTGCATCCAATAAGTTCATTTGTGTCATTGGATGAACATTTAGGTCATTTTCGTCCTCCCTAGGCTTATTCTTGTCCAATTAGGGTTTTTAACCAATCTTGTGCATCCAATAAGTTCATTTGTGTCATTGTATGAACATTTAGGTCATTTTTGTCCTCCCTAGGCTTATTCTTGTCCAATTAGGGTTTTTAACCAATCTTGTGCATCCAATAAGTTCATTTGTGTCATTGGATGAACATTTAGGTCATTTTCGTCCTCCCTAGGCTTATTCTTGTCCAATTAGGGTTTTTAACCAATCTTGTGCATCCAATAAGTTCATTTGTGTTATTGGATGAACATTTAGGTCATTTTCGTCCTCCATAGGCTTATTCTTGTCCAATTAGGGTTTTCAACCAATCTTGTGCATCCAATAAGTTCATTTGTGTCATTGGATGAACATTTAGGTCATTTTCGTCCTCCCTAGTCTTATTCTTGTCCAATTAGGGTTTTTAAGCAATCTTGTGCATCCAATAGGTGTGTTTGTGTCATTGGAGGAACATTTAGGTCATTTTCGTCCTCCCTAGTCTTATTCTTGTCCAATTAGGGTTTTTAACCAATCTTGTGCATCCAATAAGTTCATTTGTGTCATTGGATGAACATTTAGGTCATTTTCGTCCTCCCTAGTCTTATTCTTGTCCAATTAGGGTTTTTTATGCAATCTTGTGCATCCAATAGGTGTGTTTGTGTCATTGGAGGAACATTTAGGTCATTTTCGTCCTCCCTAGTCTTATTTTTGTCCAATTAGGGTTTTTATGAAATCTTGTGCATCCAATAGTTGTGTTTGTGTCATTGGACGAACATTTAGGTCATTTTCGTCCTCCCTAGGCTTATTCTTGTCCAATTAGGGTTTTTAACCAATCTTGTGCATCCAATAAGTTCATTTGTGTCATTGAATGAACAATTAGGTCATTTTCGTCCTCCCTAGTCGTATTCTTGTCCAATTAGGGTTTTAATCATTCTTGTGCATCCAATATGTGTGTTTGTGTCATTGGATGAACATTTAGGTCATTTTCGTCCTCCCTAAGCTTATTCTTGTCCAATTAGGGTTTTTAACCAATCTTGTCCATCCAATAAGTTCATTTGTGTCATTGGATGAACATTTAGGTCATTTTCGTCCTCCCTAGTCTTATTCTTGTCCAATTAAGGTTTTTATGGAATCTTGTGCATCCAATAGGTGTGTTTGTGTCATTGGAGGAACATTTAGGTCATTTTCGTCCTCCCTAGTCTTATTCTTGTCCAATTAGGGTTTTTATGCAATCTTGTGCATCCAATAGGTGTGTTTGTGTCATTGGACGATCATTTAGGTCATTTTCGTCGTCCCTAGCCTTATTCTTGTCCAATTAGGGTTTTTAACCAACCTTGTGCATCCAATAAGTTCATTTGTGTCATTGGATGAACATTTAGGTCATTTTCGTCCTCCCTAGGCTTATTCTTGTCCAATTAGGGTTTTTAGCCAATCCTGTGCATCCAATAGGTGTGTTTGTGTCATTGGAGGAACATTTAGGTCATTTTCGTCCTCCCTAGTCTTATTCTTGTCCAATTAGGGTTTTTATGCAATCTTGTGCATCCAATAGGTGTGTTTGTGTCATTGGACGAACATTTAGGTCATTTTCGTCCTCCCTAACCTTATTCTTGTCCAATTAGGGTTTTTAACCAATCTTGTGCATCCAATAAGTTCATTTGTGTCATTGGATGAACATTTTGGTCATTTTTGTCCTCCCTAGGCTTATTCTTGTGCAATTAGGGTTTTTAACCAATCTTGTGCATCCAATAAGTTCATTTGTGTCATTGGATGAACATTTAGGTCATTTTCGTCCTCCCTAGGCTTATTCTTGTCCAATTAGGGTTTTTAACCAATCTTGTGCATCCAATAAGTTCATTTGTGTCATTGGATGAACATTTAGGTCATTTTCGTCCTCCCTAGTCTTATTCTTGTCCAATTAGGGTTTTTATGCAATCTTGTGCATCCAATAGGTGTGTTTGTGTCATTGGAGGAACATTTAGGTCATTTTCGTCCTCCCTAGTCTTATTCTTGTCCAATTAGGGTTTTTATGCAATCTTGTGCATCCAATAGGTGTGTTTGTGTCATTGGAAGAACATTTAGGTCATTTTCATCCTCCCTAGGCTTATTCTTGTCCGATTAGGGTTTTTAACCAATCTTGTGCATTCAATAAGTTCATTTGTGTCATTGGATGAACATTTAGGTAATTTTCGTCCTCCCTAGCCTTATTCTTGTCCAATTAGGGTTTTAAGCAATCTTGTGCATCCAATATGTGGGTTTGTGTCATTGGATGAACGTTTAGGTCATTTTCGTCCTCCCTATGCTTATTCTTGTCCAATTAGGGTTTTTATGCAATCTTGTGCATCCAATAGGTGTGTTTGTGTCATTGGAGGAACATTTAGGTCATTTTCGTCCTCCCTAGTCTTATTCTTGTCCAATTAGGGTTTTTATGCAATCTTGTGTATCCAATAGGTGTGTTTGTGTCATTGGAGGAACATTTAGGTCATTTTCGTCCTCCCTAGTCTTATTCTTGTCCAATTAGGGTTTTTATGCAATCTTGTGCATCCAATAGGTGTGTTTGTGTCATTGGAGGAACATTTAGGTCATTTTCGTCCTCCCTAGGCTTATTCTTGTCCAATTAGGGTTTTTATGCAATCTTGTGCATCCAATAGGTTCATTTGTGTCATTCGATGAACATTTAGGTCATTTTCGCCTCCCTAGTCTTATTCTTGTCCAATTAGGGTTTTAAGCAATCTTGTGCATCCAATATGTGTGTTTGTGTCATTGGATGAACATTTAGGTAATTTTCGTCCTCCCTATGCTTATTCTTGTCCAATTAGGGTTTTTAATCAATCTTGTGCATCCAATAAGTTCATTTGTGTCATTGGATGAACATTTAGGTCATTTTCGTCCTCCCTAGTCTTATTCTTGTCCAATTAGGGTTTTTATGCAATCTTGTGCATCCAATAGGTGTGTTTGTGTCATTGGAGGAACATTAAGGTCATTTTCGTCCTCCTTAATCTTATTATTGTCCAATTCGGGTTTTTATGCAATCTTGTGCATCCAATAGGTGTGTTTGTGTAATTGGAGGAACATTTAGGTCATTTTCGTCCTCCCTAGGCTTATTCTTGTCCAATTAGGGTTTTTAATCAATCTTGTGCATCCAATAAGTTCATTTGTGTCATTGGATGAACATTTAGGTCATTTTCGTCCTCCCTAGGCTTATTCTTGTCCAATTAGGGTTTTTAACCAATCTTGTGCTTCCAATAAGTTCATTTGTGTCATTGGATGAACATTTAGGTCATTTTCGTCCTCCCTAGTCTTATTCTTGTCCAATTAGGGTTTTAAGCAATCTTGTGCGTCCAATATGTGTGTTTGTGTCATTGGATGAACATTTAGGTCATTTTCGTCCTCCCTAGTCTTATTCTTGTCCAATTAGGGTTTTTATGCAATCTTGTGCATCCAAGAGGTGTGTTTGTGTCATTGGACGAACCTTTAGGTCATTTTCGTCTTCCCTAGGCTTATTCTTGTCCAATTAGGGTTTTTAACCAATCTTGTGCATCCAATAAGTTCATTTGTGTCATTGGATGAACATTTAGGTCATTTTCGTCCTCCCTAGGCTTATTCTTGTCCAATTAGGGTTTTTAACCAATCTTGTGCATCCAATAAGTTCATTTGTGTCATTGGATGAACATTTAGGTCATTTTCGTCCTCCCTAGGCTTATTCTTGTCCAATTAGGGTTTTTAACCAATCTTGTGCATCCAATAAGTTCATTTGTGTTATTGGGTAAACATTTAGGTCATTTTCGTCCACCCTAGGCTTATTCTTGTCCAATTAGGGTTTTTAACCAATCTTGTGCATCCAATAAGTTCATTTGTGTCATTGGATGAACATTTAGGTCATTTTCGTCCTCCCAAGACTTATTCTTGTCCAATTAGGGTTTTTAACCAATCTTGTGCATCCAATAAGTTCATTTGTGTCATTGGATGAACATTTAGGTCATTTTCGTCCTCCCTAGGCTTATTCTTGTCCAATTAGGGTTTTTAACCAATCTTGTGCATCCAATAAGTTCATTTGTGTCATTGTATGAACATTTAGGTCATTTTTGTCCACCCAAGGCTTATTCTTGTCCAATTAGGGTTTTTAACCAATCTTGTGCGTCCAATAAGTTCATTTGTGTCATTGGATAAACATTTAGGTCATTTTCGTCCTCCCTAGGCTTAATCTTGTCCAATTAGGGTTTTTAACCAATCTTGTGCATCCAATAAGTTCATTTGTGTCATTGGATGAACATTTAGGTCATTTTCGTCCTCCCTAGGCTTATTCTTGTCCAATTAGGGTTTTTAACCAATCTTGTGCATCCAATAAGTTCATTTGTGTCATTGGATAAACATTTAGGTCATTTTCGTCCACCCTAGGCTTATTCTTGTCCAATTTGCGTTTTTAAGCAATCTTGTGCATCCAATAAGTTCATTTGTGTCATTGGATGAACATTTAGGTCATTTTCGTCCTCCCAAGGCTAATTCTTGTCCAATTAGGGTTTTTAACCAATCTTGTGCATCCAATAAGTTCATTTGTGTCATTGGATAAACATTTATGTCATTTTCGTCCTCCCTAGGCTTAATCTTGTCCAATTAGGGTTTTTAACCAATCTTGTGCATCCAATAAGTTCATTTGTGTCATTGGATGAACATTTAGGTCATTTTCGTCCTCCCTAGGCTTATTCTTGTCCAATTAGGGTTTTTAACCAATCTTGTGCATCCAATAAGTTCATTTGTGTCATTGGATAAACATTTAGGTCATTTTCGTCCTCCCTAGTATTATTCTTGTCCAATTAGGGTTTTTATGCAATCTTGTGCATCCTATAGGTGTGTTTGTGTCATTGGAGGAACATTTAGGTCATTTTCGTCCTCCCTAGTCTTATTCTTGTCCAATTAGGGATTTTATGCAATCTTGTGCATCCAATAGGTGTGTTTGTGTCATTGGACGAACATTTAGGTCATTTTCGTCCTCCCTAGGCTTATTCTTGTCCAATTAGGGTTTTTAACCAATCTTGTGCATCCAATAAGTTCATTTGTGTCATTGGACGAACATTTAGGTCATTTTGGTCATCCCTAGGCTTATTCTTGTCCAATTAGGGTTTTTAATAAATCGTGTGCATCCAATATGTGTGTTTGTGTCATTGGATGAACATTTAGGTAATTTTCGTCCTCCCTATGCTTATTCTTGTCCAATTAGGGTTTTTAACCAATCTTGTGCATCCAATAAGTTCATTTGTGTCATTGGATGAACATTTAGTTCATTTTCGTCCTCCCTAGTCTTATTCTTGTCCAATTAGGGTTTTTTATGCAATCTTGTGCATCCAATATTTGTGTTTGTGTCATTGGATGAACATTTAGGTCATTTTCGTCCTCCCTATGCTTATTCTTGTCCAATTAGGGTTTTTATCCAATCTTGTGCATCCAATAAGTTCATTTGTGTCATTGGATGAACATTTAGGTCATTTTCGTCCTCCCTAGGCTTATTCTTGTCCAATTAGGGTTTTTAACCAACCTTGTGCATCCAATAAGTTCATTTGTGTCATTGGAGGAAAATTTAGGTCATTTACGTCCTCCCTAGTATTATTCTTGTCCAATTAGGGTTTTTATGCAATCTTGTGCATCCAATAGCTGTGTTTGTGTCATTGGACGAACATTTAGGTCATTTTCTTCATCCCTAGGCTTATTCTTGTCCAATTATGGTTTTTATCCAATCTTGTGCATCCAATAAGTTCATTTGTGTCATTGGATGAACATTTAGGTCATTTTCGTCCTCCCTAGGCTTATTCTTGTCCAATTAGGGTTTTTAACCAACTTTGTGCATCCAATAAGTTCATTTGTGTCATTGGAGGAAAATTTAGGTCATTTTCGTCCTCTCTAGTCTTATTCTTGTCCAATTAGGGTTTTTATGCAATCTTGTGCATCCAATAGGTGTGTTTGTGTCATTGGACGAACATTTAGGTCATTTTCGCCCTCCCTAGGCTTATTCTTGTCCAATTAGGGTTTTTATCCAATCTTGTGCATCCAATAAGTTCATTTGTGTCATTGGATGAACATTTAGGTCATTTTCGTCCTCCCTAGGCTTATTCTTGTCCAATTAGGGTTTTTAACCAATCTTGTGCATCCAATAAGTTCATTTGTGTCATTGGATGAACATTTAGGTCATTTTCGTCCTCCCTAGGCTTATTCTTGTCCAATTAGGGTTTTTAACCAATCTTGTGCATCCAATAAGTTCATTTGTGTCATTGGTTGAACATTTAGGTCATTTTCGTCCTCCCTAGGCTTATTCTTGTCCAATTAGGGTTTTTAACCATCCTTGTGCATCCAATAAGTTCATTTGTGTCATTGGTGGAACATTTAGGTCATTTACGTCCTCCCTAGTCTTATTCTTGTCCAATTAGGGTTTTTATGCAATCTTGTGCATCCAATAGGTGTGTTTGTGTCATTGGACGAACGTTTAGGTCATTTTCGTCCTCCCTAGGCTTATTCTTGTCCAATTAGGGTTTTTAAACAATCTTGTGCATCCAATAAGTTCATTTGTGTCATTGGATGAACATTTAGGTCATTTTCGTCATCCCTAGTCTTATTCTTGTCCAATTAGGGTTTTAAGCAATCTTGTGCATCCAATATGTGTGTTTGTGTCATTGGATGAACATTTAGGTCATTTTCGTCCTCCCTATGCTTATTCTTGTCCAATTAGGGTTTTTAACCAATCTTGTGCATCCAATAAGTTCATTTGTGTCATTGGATGAACATTTAGGTCATTTTCGTCCTCCCTAGGCTTATTCTTGTCCAATTAGGGTTTTTAACCAATCTTGTGCATCCAATACATTCATTTGTGTCATTGGATGAACATTTAGGTCATTTTCGTCCTCCCTAAGCTTATTCTTGTCCAATTATGGTTTTTAACCAATCTTCTGCATCCAATAAGTTCATTTGTGTCATTGGATGAACATTTAGGTCATTTTCGTCCTCCCTAGGCTTATTCTTGTCCAATTAGGGTTTTTAACCAATCTTGTGCATCCAATAAGTTCATTTGTGTCATTGGATGCACATTTAGGTCATTTTCGTCCTCCCTAGTCTTATTCTTGTCCAATTAGCATTTCAAGCAATCTTGTGCATCCAATATGTGTGTTTGTGTCATTGGATGAACATTTAGGTCATTTTCGTCCTCCCTAGTCTTATTCTTGTCCTATTAGGATTTTTATGCAATCTTGTGCATCCAATAGGTGTGTTTCTGTCATTGGACGAACATTTAGGTCATTTTCGCCCTCCCTAGGCTTATTCTTGTCCAATTTGGGTTTTTAACCAATCTTGTGCATCCAATAAGTTCATTTGTGTCATTGGATGAACATTTAGGTCATTTTCGTCCTCCCTAGGCTTATTCTTGTCCAATTAGGGTTTTTAACCAATCTTGTGCATCCAATAAGTTCATTTGTGTCATTGTATGAACATTTAGGTCATTTTTGTCCACCCAAGGCTTATTCTTGTCCAATTAGGGTTTTTAACCAATCTTGTGCATCCAATAAGTTCATTTGTGTCATTGGATGAACATTTAGGTCATTTTCGTCCTCCCTAGGCTTATTCTTGTCCAATTAGGGTTTTTAACCAATCTTGTGCATCCAATAAGTTCATTTGTGTCATTGGATGAACATTTAGGTCATTTTCGTCCTCCCTAGGCTTATTCTTGTCCAATTAGGGTTTTTAACCAATCTTGTGCATCCAATAAGTTCATTTGTGTCATTGGATAAACATTTAGGTCATTTTCGTCCACCCTAGGTTTATTCTTGTCCAATTACGGTTTCTAACCAATCTTGTGCATCCAATAAGTTCATTTGTGTCATGGGATGAACATTTAGGTCATTTTCGTCCTCCCCAGGCTTATTCTTGTCCAATTAGGGTTTTTAACCAATCTTGTGCATCCAATAAGTTCATTTGTGTCATTGGATGAACATTTAGGTCATTTTCGTCCTCCCTAGGCTTATTCTTGTCCAATTAGGGTTTTTAACCAATCTTGTGCATCCAATAAGTTCATTTGTGTCATTGGATAAACATTTAGGTCATTTTCGTCCTCCCTAGGCTTATTCTTGTCCAATTAGCGTTTTTAAGCAATCTTGTGCATCCAATAAGTTCATTTGTGTCATTGGATGAACATTTAGGTCATTTTCGTCCTCCCTATGCTTATTCTTGTCCAATTAAGGTTTTTAACCAATCTTGTGCATCCAATAGGTGTGTTTGTGTCATTGGATGAACATTTAGGTCATTTTCGTCCTCCCTAGGCTTATTCTTGTCCAATTAGGGTTTTTAACCAATCTTGTGCATCCAATAAGTTCATTTGTGTCATTGGATGAACATTTAGGTTATTTTCGTCCTCCCTATGCTTATTTTTGTCCAATTAGGGTTTCTAACCAATCTTGTGCATCCAATAGGTGTGTTTGTGTCATTGGATGAACATTTAGGTCATTTTCGTCCTCCCTAGGCTTATTCTTGTCCAATTAGGGTTTTTAACCAATCTTGTGCATCCAATAAGTTCATTTGTGTCATTGGATGAACGTTTAGGTCATTTTCGTCCTCCAAAGGCTTATTCTTGTCCAATTAGGGTTTCTAACCAATCTTGTGCATCCAATAGGTGTGTTTGTGTCATTGGATGAACATTTAGGTCATTTTCGTCCTCCCTAGGCTTATTCTTGTCCAATTAGGGTTTTTAACCAATCTTGTGCATCCAATAAGTTCATTTGTGTCATTGGATGAACATTTAGGTCATTTTCGTCCTCCCAAGGCTTGTTCTTGTCCAATTAGGGTTTCTAACCAATCTTGTGCATCCAATAGGTGTGTTTGTGTCATTGGATGAACATTTAGGTCATTTTCGTCCTCCCTAGTCTTATTCTTGTCCAATTAGGGTTTTAAGCAATCTTGTGCATCCAATAAGTTCATTTGTGTCATTGGATGAATGTTTAGGTCATTTTCGTCCTCCCTAGGCTTATTCTTGTCCAATTAGGGTTTCTAACCAATCTTGTGCATCCAATAGGTGTGTTTGTGTCATTGGATGAACATTTAGGTCATTTTCGTCCTCCCTAGGCTTATTCTTGTCCAATTAGGGTTTTTAACCAATCTTGTGCATCCAATAAGTTCATTTGTGTCATTGGATTAACATTTAGGTCATTTTCGACCTCCCTAGGCTTATTCTTGTCCAATTATGGTTTCTAACCAATCTTGGGCATCCAATAGGTGTGTTTGTGTCATTGAATTAACATTTAGGTCATTTTCGTCCTCCCTAGGCTTATTCTTGTCCAATTAGGGTTTTTAACCAATCTTGTGCATCCAATAAGTTCAACTGTGTCATTGGATGAACATTTAGATCATTTTCGTCCTATTTAGGCTTATTCTTGTCCAATTACGGTTTTTAACCAATCTTGTGCATCCAATAAGTTCATTTGTGTCATTGGATTAACATTTAGGTCATTTTCGTCCTCCCTAGGCTTATTCTTGTCCAATTAGGGTTTCTAACCAATCTTGTGCAACCAATAGGTGTGTTTGTGACATTGGATGAACATTTAGGTCATTTTCGTCCTCCCTAGGCTTATTCTTGTCCAATTAGGGTTTCTAACCAATCTTGTGCATCCAATAGGTGTGTTTAGTCATTTGATGAACATTTAGGTCATTTTCGTCCTCCCTAGCCTTATTCTTGTCATATTACGGTTTTTAACCAATCTTGTGCATCCAATATGTTCATTTGTGTCATTGGATGAACATTTAGGTCATTTTCGTCCTCCCAAGGCTTATTCTTGTCCAATTAGGGTTTCTAAACAATCTTGTGCATCCAATAGGTGTGTTTGTGTCATTGGATGAACATTAAGGTCATTTTCGTCCTCCCTAAGCTTATTCTAGTCCAATTAGGGTTTTTAACCAATTTTGTGCTTCCAATATGTTCATTTGTGTCATTGGATGAACATTTAGGTCATTTTCGTCCTCCCAAGGCTTATTCTTGTCCAATTAGGGTTTGTAAACAATCTTGTGCATCCAATAGGTGTGTTTGTGTCATTGGATGAACATTTAGGTCATTTTCGTCCTCCCTAGGCTTATTCTTGTCCAATTAGGGTTTTTAACCAATCTTGTGCATCCAATAAGTTCATTTGTGTCATTGGATGAACATTTAGGTCATTTTCGTCCTCCCTAGGCTTATTCTTGTCCAATTAGGGTTTTTAACCAACTTTGTGCATCCAATAAGTTCATTTGTGTCATTGGAGGAAAATTTTGGTCATTTACGTCCTCCCTAGTCTTATTCTTGTCCAATTAGGATTTTTATGCAATCTTGTGCATCCAATAGCTGTGTTTGTGTCATTGGACGAACATTTAGGTCATTTTCTTTATCCCTAGGCTTATTCTTGTCCAATTAGGGTTTTTAACCAATCTTGTGCATCCAATAAGTTCATTTGTGTCATTGGATGAACATTTAGGTCATTTTCGTCCTCCCTAGGCTTATTCTTGTCCAATTAGGGTTTTTAACCAATCTTGTGCATCCAATAAGTTCATTTGTGTCATTGGATGAACATTTAGGTCATTTTCTTCATCCCTAGGCTTATTCTTGTCCAATTAGGGTTTTTAACCAATCTTGTGCATCCAATAAGTTCATTTGTGTCATTGGATGAATATTTAGGTCATTTTCGTCCTCCCTAGGCTTATTCTTGTCCAATTAGGGTTTTTAACCAATCTTGTGCATCCAATAAGTTCATTTGTGTCATTGGATGAACATTTAGGTCTTTTTCGTCCTGCCTAGGCTTATTCTTGTCCAATTAGGGTTTTCAACCAATCTTGTGCATCCAATAAGTTCATTTGTGTCATTGGATGAATATTTAGGTCATTTTCGTCCTCCCTAGGCTTATTCTTGTCCAATTAGGGTTTTTAACCAATCTTGTGCATCCAATAAGTTCATTTGTGTCATTGGATGAATATTTAGGTCATTTTCGTCCTCCCTAGGCTTATTCTTGTCCAATTAGGGTTTTTAACCAATCTTGTGCATCCAACAAGTTCATTTGTGTCATTGGATGAACATTTAGGTCATTTTCGTCCTCCATAGGCTTATTCTTGTACAATTAAGGTTTTTAACCAATCTTATGCATCCAATAAGTTCATTTGTGTCATTGGATGAACATTTAGGTCATTTTCGTCCTCCCTAGGCTTATTCTTGTCCAATTAGGGTTTTTAACCAATCTTGTGCATCCAATAAGTTCATTTGTGTCATTGGATGAACATTTAGGTCATTTTCGTCCTCCCTAGGCTTATTCTTGTCCAATTAGGGTTTTTATGCAATCTTGTGCATCCAATAGGTGTGTTTGTGTCATTTGATGAACATTTAGCTCATTTTCGTCCTCCCTAGGCTTATTCTTGTCCAATTAGGGTTTTTAACCAATCTTGTGCATCCAATAAGTTCATTTGTGTCATTGGATGAACATTTAGGTCATTTTCGTCATCCCTAGTCTTATTCTTGTCCAATTAGGGTTTTAAGCAATCTTGTGCATCCAATATGTGTGTTTGTGTCATTGGATGAACATTTAGGTCATTTTCGTCCTCCCTATGCTTATTCTTGTCCAATTAGGGTTTTTAACCAATCTTGTGCATCCAATAAGTTCATTTGTGTCATTGGATGAACATTTAGGTCATTTTCGTCCTCCCAAGTCTTATTCTTGTCCAATTAGGGTTTTAAGCAATCTTGTGCATCCAATAGGTGTGTATTTATCATTGGAGGAACATTTAGGTCATTTTCGTCCTCCTTAGTCTTATTCTTGTCCACTTAGGGATTTTATGCAATCTTGTGCATCCAATAGGTGTGTTTGTGTCATTGGACGAACATTTATGTCATTTTCGTCCTCCCTAGGCTTATTCTTGTCCAATTAGGGTTTTTAACCAATCTTGTGCATCCAATAAGTTCATTTGTGTCATTGGATGAACATTTAGGTCATTTTCGTCCTCCCTAGGCTTATTCTTGTCCAATTAGGGTTTTCACCCAAACTTGTGCATCCAGTAAGTTCATTTGTGTCATTGGTTGAACATTTAGGTCATTTTCGTCCTCCCAAGTCTTATTCTTGTCCAATTAGGGTGTTAAGCAATCTTGTGCATCCAATAGGTGTGTATTTATCATTGGAGGAACATTTAGGTCATTTTCGTCCTCCTTAGTCTTATTGTTGTCCAATTAGGGTTTTTAACCAATCTTTTGCATCCAATAAGTTCATTTGTGTCATTGCATGAACATTTAGGTCATTTTCGTCCTCCCTAGGCTTATTCTTGTCCAATTAGGGTTTTTAACCAATCTTTTGCATCCAATAAGTTCATTTGTGTCATTGGATGAACATTTAGGTCATTTTCGTCCTCCCTAGGCTTATTCTTGTCCAAGTAGGGTTTTTAACCAATCTTGTGCATCCAATAAGTTCATTTGTGTCATTGGTTGAACATTTAGGTCATTTTCGTCCTCCCTAGGCTTATTCTTGTCCAATTAGGGTTTTTAACCAACCTTGTGCATCCAATAAGTTAATTTGTTTCATTGGAGGAACATTTTGGTCATTTTCGTCCTCCCTAGTCTTATTCTTATCCAATTAGGGTTTTTATGCAATCTTGTGCATCCAATAGGTGTGTTTGTGTCATTGGACGAACATTTTGGTCATTTTCGTCCTCCCTAGGCTTATTCTTGTCCAATTAGGGTTTTTAACCAATCTTGTGCATCCAATAGGTGTGTTTGTGTCATTGGAGGAATTTTTAGGTCATTTTTGTCCTCCCTAGTCTTATTCTTGTCCAATTAGGGTTTTTATGCAATCTTGTGCATCCAATAGGTGTGTTTGTGTCATTGGACGAACATTTAGGTCATTTTCGTCCTCCCTAGGCTTATTCTTGTCCAATTAGGGTTTTTAACCAATCTTGTGCATCCAATATGTTCATTTTTGTCATTGGATGAACATTTAGGTCATTTTCGTCCTCCCTAGTCTTATTCTTGTCCAATTAGGGTTTTTATGCAATCTTGTGCATCCAATAGGTGTGTTTGTGTCATTGGAGGAACATTTAGGTCATTTTCGTCCTCCCTAGTCTTATTCTTGTCCAATTAGGGTTTTTATGCAATCTTGTGCATCCAATAGGTGTGTTTGTGTCATTGGACGAACATTTAGGTCATTTTCGTCCTCCCTAGGCTTATTCTTGTCGGATTAGGGTTTTTAACCAATCTTGTGCATTCAATAAGTTCATTTGTGTCATTGGATGAACATTTAGGTCATTTTCGTCCTCCCTAGTCTTATTCTTGTCCAATTAGGGTTTTTATGCAAACTTGTGCATCCAATAGTTGTGTTTGTGTCATTGGAGGAACATTTAGGTCATTTTCGTCCTCCCTAGTCTTATTCTTGTCCAATTAGGGTTTTTATGCAATCTTGTGCATCCAATAGGTGTGTTTGTGTCATTGGACGAACATTTAGGTCATTTTCGTCCTCCCTAGGCTTATTCTTGTCCAATTAGGGTTTTTAACCAATCTTGTGGAGCTAATAAGTTCATTTGTGTCATTGGATGAACATTTAGGTCATTTTCGTCCTCCCAAGTCTTATTCTTGTCCAATTAGGGTTTTTATGCAATCTTGTGCATCCAATAGGTGTGTTTGTGTCATTGGAGGAACATTTAGGTCATTTTCGTCCTCCCTAGTCTTATTCTTGTCCAATTAGGGATTTTATGCAATCTTGTGCATCCAATAGGTGTGTTTGTGTCATTGGAGGAACATTTAGGTCATTTTCGTCCTCCCTAGGCTTATTCTTGTCCAATTAGGGTTTTTAACCAATCTTGTGCATCCAATAAGTTCATTTGTGTCATTGGATTAACATTTAGGACATTTTCGTCCTCCCTAGTCTTATTCTTGTCCAATTAGGGTTTTTATGCAATCTTGTGCATCCAATAGGTGTGTTTGTGTCATTGGAGGAACATTTAGGTCATTTTCGTCCTCCCTAGTCTTATTCTTGTCCAATTAGGGTTTTTATGCAATCTTGTGCATCCAATAGGTGTGTTTGTGTCATTGGACGAACATTTAGGTCATTTTCTTCCTCCTTAAACTTATTCTTGTCCAATTAGGGTTTTTAACCAATCTTGTGCATCCAATAAGTTCATTTGTGTCATTGGATGAACATTTAAGTCATTTTCGTCCTCCCTAGTCTTATTCTTGTCCAATTAGGGTTTTTATGCAATCTTGTGCATCCAATAGGTGTGTTTGTGTCATTGGAGGAACATTTAGGTCATTTTCGTCCTCCCTAGTCTTATTCTTGTCCAATTAGGGTTTTTATGCAATCTTGTGCATCCAATAGGTGTGTTTGTGTCATTGGACGAACATTTAGGTCATTTTCGTCCTCCCAAGGCTTATTCTTGTCCAATTAGGGTTTTTATAGCAATCTTGTGCATCCAATAAGTTCATTTGTGTCATTGGATGAACATTTAGGTCATTTTCGTCCTCCCTAGTCTTATTCTTGTCGAATTAGGGTTTTTATACAATCTTGTGCATCCAATAGGTGTGTTTGTGTCATTGGAGGAACATTTAGGTCATTTTCGTCCTCCCTAGTCTTATTCTTGTCCAATTAGGGTTTTTATGCAATCTTGTGCATCGAATAGGTGTGTTTGTGTCATTGGACGAACATTTAGGTCATTTACGTCCTCCCTAGGCTTATTCTTGTCCAATTAGGGTTTTTAACCAATCTTGTGCATCCAATAAGTTCATTTGTGTCATTGGATGAACATTTAGGTCATTTTCGTCCTCCCTAGGCTTGTTTTTGTCCAATTAGGGTTTTTATGCAATCTTGTGCATCCAATAGGTGTGTTTGTGTCATTGGAGGAACATTTAGGTCATTTTCGTCCTCCATAGTCTTATTCTTGTCGAATTAGGGTTTTTATGCAATCTTGTGCATCCAATAGGTGTGTTTGTGTCATTGGAGGAACATTTAGGTCATTTTCGTCCTCCCTAGTCTTATTCTTGTCCAATTAGGGTTTTTATGCAATCTTGTGCATCCAATAGGTGTGTTTGTGTCATTGGACGAACATTTAGGTCATTTTCGTCCTCCCTAGGCTTATTCTTGGCCAGTTAGGGTTTTTAACCAATCTTGTGCATCCAATAAGTTCATTTGTGTCATTGGATGAACATTTAGGTCATTTTCGTCCTCCCTAGGCTTATTCTTTTCTTATTAGGGTTTTTAACCAATCTTGGGCATCCAATAAGTTCATTTGTGTCATTGGATGAACATTTAGGTCATTTTCGTCCTCCCTATGCTTATTCTTGTCCAATTAGGGTTTTTAACCAATCTTGTGCATCCAATAAGTTCATTTGTGTCATTGGATGAACATTTAGGTCATTTTCGTCCTCCCTAGTCTTATTCTTGTCCAATTAGGGTTTTTATGGAATCTTGTGCATCCAATAGGTGTGTTTGTGTCATTGGAGGAACATTTAGGTCATTTTCGTCCTCCCTAGGCTTATTCTTGTCCAATTAGGGTTTTTAACCAATCTTGTGCATCCAATAAGTTCATTTGTGTTATTGGATGAACAATTAGGTCATTTTCGTCCTCCCTAGTCTTATTCTTGTCCAATTAGGGTTTTAAGCAATCTTGTGCATCCAATGTGTGTGTTTGTGTCATTGGATGAACATTTAGGTCATTTTCGTCCTCCCTATGCTTATTCTTGTCCAATTAGGGTTTTTAACCAATCTTGTCCATCCAATAAGTTCATTTGTGTCATTGGATGAACATTTAGGTCATTTACGTCCTCCCTAGTCTTATTCTTGTCCAATTAGGGTTTTTATGCAATCTTGTGCATCCAATAGTTGTGTTTGTGTCATTGGACGAACATTTAGGTCATTTTCGTCCTCCCTAGGCTTATTCTTGTCCAATTAGGGTTTTTAACCAATCTTGTGCATCCAATAAGTTCATTTGTGTTATTGGATGAACAATTAGGTCATTTTCGTCCTCCCTAGTCTTATTCTTGTCCAATTAGGGTTTTAAGCAATCTTGTGCATCCAATGTGTGTGTTTGTGTCATTGGATGAACATTTAGGTCATTTTCGTCCTCCCTATGCTTATTCTTGTCCAATTAGGGTTTTTAACCAATCTTGTCCATCCAATAAGTTCATTTGTGTCATTGGATGAACATTTAGGTCATTTTCGTCCTCCCTAGTCTTATTCTTGTCCAATTAGGGTTTTTATGGAATCTTGTGCATCCAATAGGTGTGTTTGTGTCATTGGAGGAACATTTAGGTCATTTTCGTCCTCCCTAGTCTTATTCTTGTCCAATTAGGGTTTTTATGCAATCTTGTGCATCCAATAGGTGTGTTTGTGTCATTGGACAAACATTTAGGTCATTTTCGTCCTTCCTAGGCTTATTCTTGTCCAATTAGGGTTTTTAATCAATCTTGTGCATCCAATAAGTTCATTTGTGTCATTGGTTGAACATTTAGGTCATTTTCGTCCTCCCTATGCTTATTGTTGTCCAATTAGGGTTTTTAACCAATCTTGTGCATCCAATAAGTTCATTTGTGTCATTGGATGAACATTTAGGTCATTTTCGTCCTCCCTAGTCTTATTCTTGTCCAATTAGGGTTTTTATGGAATCTTGTGCTTCCAATAGGTGTGTTTGTGTCATTGGAGGAACATTTAGGTCATTTTCGTCCTCCCTAGTCTTATTCTTGTCCAATTAGGGATTTTATGCAATCTTGTGCATCCAATAGGTGTGTTTGTGTCATTGGACGAACATTTAAGTCATTTTCGTCCTCCCTAGGCTTATTCTTGTCCAATTAGGGTTTTTAACCAATCTTGTGCATCCAATAAGTTCATTTGTGTCATTAGACGAACATTTAGGTAATTTTGGTCATCCCTAGGCTTATTGTTGTCCAATTAGGGTTTTTAACCAATCGTGTGCATCCAATATGTGTGTTTGTGTCATTGGTTGAACATTTAGGTAATTTTCGTCCTCCCTATGCTTATTCTTGTCCAATTAGGGTTTTTAACCAATCTTGTGCATCCAATAAGTTCATTTGTGTCATTGGATGAACATTTAGGTCATTTTCGTACTCCCTAGTCTTATTCTTGTCCAATTAGGGTTTTTTATGCAATCTTGTGCATCCAATATTTGTGTTTGTGTCATTGGATGAACATTTAGGTCATTTTCGTCCTCCCTATGCTTATTCTTGTCCAATTAGGGTTTTTAACCAATCTTGTGCATCCAATAAGTTCATTTGTGTCATTGGATGAACAATTTAGTCATTTTCGTCCTCCCTAGTCTTATTCTTTTCCAATTAGGGTTTTAAGCAATCTTGTGCAACCAATATGTGTGTTTGTGTCATTGGATGAACATTTAGGTCATTTTCGTCCTCCCTATGCTTATTCTTGTCAAATTAGGGTTTTTAACCAATCTTGTTGATCCAATAAGTTCATTTGTGTCATTGGATGAACATTTAGGTCATTTTCGTTCTCCCTAGGCTTATTCTTGTCCACTTAGGGTTTTTAACCAACCTTGTGCATCCAATAAGTTCATTTGTGTCATTGGAGGAAAATTTAGGTCATTTACGTCCTCCCTAGTCTTATTCTTGTCCAATTAGGGTTTTTATGCAATCTTGTGCATCCAATAGTTGTGTTTGTGTCATTGGACGAACATTTAGGTCATTTTCGTCCTCCCTAGGCTTATTCTTGTCCAATTAGGGTTTTTAACCAATCTTGTGCATCCAATAAGTTCATTTGTGTTATTGGATGAACAATTAGGTCATTTTCGTCCTCCCTAGTCTTATTCTTGTCCAATTAGGGTTTTAAGCAATCTTGTGCATCCAATGTGTGTGTTTGTGTCATTGGATGAACATTTAGGTCATTTTCGTCCTCCCTATGCTTATTCTTGTCCAATTAGGGTTTTTAACCAATCTTTTCCATCCAATAAGTTCATTTGTGTCATTGGATGAACATTTAGGTCATTTTCGTCCTCCCTAGTCTTATTCTTGTCCAATTAGGGTTTTTATGGAATCTTGTGCATCCAATAGGTGTGTTTGTGTCATTGGAGGAACATTTAGGTCATTTTCGTCCTCCCTAGTCTTATTCTTGTCCAATTAGGGTTTTTATGCAATCTTGTGCATCCAATAGGTGTGTTTGTGTCATTGGACAAACATTTAGGTCATTTTCGTCCTTCCTAGGCTTATTCTTGTCCAATTAGGGTTTTTAATCAATCTTGTGCGTCCAATAAGTTCATTTGTGTCATTGGATGAACATTTAGGTCATTTTCGTCCTCCCTATGCTTATTGTTGTCCAATTAGGGTTTTTAACCAATCTTGTGCATCCAATAAGTTCATTTGGGTCATTGGATGAACATTTAGGTGATTTTCGTCCTCCCTAGTCTTATTCTTGTCCAATTAGGGTTTTTATGGAATCTTGTGCTTCCAATAGGTGTGTTTGTGTCATTGGAGGAACATTTAGGTCATTTTCGTCCTCCCTATTTTTATTCTTGTCCAATTAGGGATTTTATGCAATCTTGTGCATCCAATAGGTGTGTTTGTGTCAATGGACGAACATTTAGGTCATTTTCGTCCTCCCTAGGCTTATTCTTGTCCAATTAGGGTTTTTAACCAATCTTGTGCATCCAATAAGTTCATTTGTGTCATTGGACGAACATTTAGGTCATTTTGGTCATCCCAAGGCTTATTCTTGTCCAATTAGGGTTTTTAATCAATCGTGTGCATCCAATATGTGTGTTTGTGTCATTGGATGAAAATTTAGGTAATTTTCGTCCTCCCTATGCTTATTCTTGTCCAATTAGGGTTTTTAACCAATCTTGTGCATCCAATAAGTTCATTTGTGTCATTGGATGAACATTTAGGTCATTTTCGTCCTCCCTAGTCTTATTCTTGTCCAATTAGGGTTTTTTATGCAATCTTGTGCATCCAATATTTGTGTTTGTGTCATTGGATGAACATTTAGGTCATTTTCATCCTCCCTATGCTTATTCTTGTCCAATTAGGGTTTTTATCCAATCATGTGCATCCAATAAGTTCATTTGTGTCATTGGATGAACATTTAGGTCATTTTCGTCCTCCCTAGGCTTATTCTTGTCGAATTAGGGTTTTTAACCAATCTTGTGCATTCAATAAGTTCATTTGTGTCATTGGATGAACATTTAGGTCATTTTCGTCCTCCCTAGGCTTATTCTTGTCCAATTAGGGTTTTTAACCAATCTTTTGCATCCAATAAGTTCATTTGTGTCATTGGAGGAACATTTAGGTCATTTTCGTCCTCCCTAGGCTTATTCTTGTCGAATTAGGGTTTTTAACCAATCTTGTGCATCCAATAAGTTCATTTGTGTCATTGGATGAACATTTAGGTCATTTTCGTCCTTCCTAGGCTTATTCTTGTCCAATTAGGGTTTTTAACCAATCTTGTGCATCCAATAAGTTCATTTGTGTCATTGGACGAACATTTAGGTCATTTTGGTCATCCCAAGGCTTATTCTTGTCCAATTAGGGTTTTTAATCAATCGTGTGCATCCAATATGTGTGTTTGTGTCATTGGATGAAAATTTAGGTAATTTTCGTCCTCCCTATGCTTATTCTTGTCCAATTAGGGTTTTTAACCAATCTTGTGCATCCAATAAGTTCATTTGTGTCATTGGATGAACATTTAGGTCATTTTCGTCCTCCCTAGTCTTATTCTTGTCCAATTAGGGTTTTTTATGCAATCTTGTGCATCCAATATTTGTGTTTGTGTCATTGGATGAACATTTAGGTCATTTTCATCCTCCCTATGCTTATTCTTGTCCAATTAGGGTTTTTATCCAATCATGTGCATCCAATAAGTTCATTTGTGTCATTGGATGAACATTTAGGTCATTTTCGTCCTCCCTAGGCTTATTCTTGTCGAATTAGGGTTTTTAACCAATCTTGTGCATTCAATAAGTTCATTTGTGTCATTGGATGAACATTTAGGTCATTTTCGTCCTCCCTAGGCTTATTCTTGTCCAATTAGGGTTTTTAACCAATCTTGTGCATCCAATAAGTTCATTTGTGTCATTGGATGAACATTTAGGTCATTTTCGTCCTCCCTAGGCTTATTCTTGTCCAATTAGGGTTTTTAACCAATCTTGTGCATCCAATACGTTAATTTGTGTCATTGGATGAACATTTAGGTCATTATCATCCTCCCTAGTCTTATTCTTGTCCAATTAGGGTTTTTATGCAATCTTGTGCATCCAATAGGTGTGTTTGTGTCATTGGATGAACATTTAGGTCATTTTCGTCCTCCCTAGGCTTATTCTTGTCCAATTAGGGTTTTTAACCAATCTTGTGCATCCAATAAGTTCATTTGTGTCATTGGATGAACATTTAGGTCATTTTCGTCCTCCCTAGGCTTATTCTTGTCCAATTAGGGTTTTTAACCAATCTTGTGCATCCAATAAGTTAATTTGTGTTATTGGATGAACGTTTAGGTGATTTTCGTCCTCCCTAGGCTTATTCTTGTCCAATTAGGGTTTTCAACCAATCTTGTGCATCCAATAAGTTCATTTGTGTCATTGGATGAACATTTAGGTCATTTTCGTCCTCCCTAGGCTTATTCTTGTCCAATTAGGGTTTTTAACCAATCTTTTGCATCCAATAAGTTCATTTGTGTCATTGGATGAACATTTAGGTCATTTTCTTCATCCCTAGGCTTATTCTTGTCCAATTAGGGTTTTTAACCAATCTTGTGCATCCAATAAGTTCATTTGTGTCATTGGATGAATATTTAGGTCATTTTCGTCCTCCCTAGGCTTATTCTTGTCCAATTAGGGTTTTTAACCAATCTTGTGCATCCAACAAGTTCATTTGTGTCATTGGATGAACATTTAGGTCATTTTCGTCCTCCCTAGGCTTATTCTTGTCCAATTAGGGTTTTTATGCAATCTTGTGCATCCAATAGGTGTGTTTGTGTCATTGGACGAACATTTAGGTCATTTTCGTCCCCCCTAGGCTTATTATTGTCCGATTAGGGTTTTTAACCAATCTTGTGCATCCAATAAGTTCATTTGTGTCATTGGATGAACATTTAGGTCATTTTCGTCCTCCCTAGGCTTATTCTTGTCCAATTAGGGTTTTTAACCAATCTTGTGCATCCAATAAGTTCATTTGTGTCATTTGATGAACATTTTGGTCATTTTCGTCCTCCCTAGGCTTATTCTTGTCCAATTAGGGTTTTTAACCAATCTTGTGCATCCAATAAGTTCATTTGTGTCATTGGATGAACATTTAGGTCATTTTCGTCCTCCCTAGGCTTATTCTTGTCCAATTAGGGTTTTTAACCAATCTTGTGCATCCAATAAGTTCATTTGTGTCATTGGACGAACATTTAGGTCATTTTTGTCCTCCCTATGCTTATTCTTGTCCAATTAGGGTTTTTATGCAATCTTGTGCATCCAATAGGTGTGTTTGTGTCATTGGACGAACATTTAGTTCATTTTTGTCCTCCCTAGTCTTATTCTTGTCCAATTAGGGTTTTTATGCAATCTAGTGCATCCAGTAGGTGTGTTTGTGTCATTGGAAGAACATTTAGGTCATTTTCGTCCTCCCTAGGCTTATTCTTGTCCAATTAGGGTTTTTAACCAATCTTGTGCATCCAATAAGTTCATTTGTGTCATTGGATGAACATTTAGGTCATTTTCGTCCTCCCTAGGCTTATTCTTGTCCAATTAGGGTTTTTAACCAATCTTGTGCATCCAATAGGTGTTTGTGTCATTGGAGGAACATTTAAGTCATTTTCGTCCTCCCTAGTCTTATTCTTGTCCAATTAGCGTTTTTATGCAATCTTTTGCATCCAATAGGTGTGTTTGTGTCATTGGACGAACATTTAGGTCATTTTCGTCGTCCCTAGGCTTATTCTTGTCCAATTAGGGTTTCTAACCAATCTTGTGCATCCAATAAGTTCATTTGTGTCATTGGATGAACATTTAGGTCATTTTCGTCCTCCCTAGGCTTATTCTTGTCCAATTAGGGTTTTTAACCAATCTTGTGCATCCAATAAGTTCATTTGTGTCATTGGATGAACATTTAGGTCATTTTCGTCCTCCCTAGGCTTATTCTTGTCCAATTAGGGTTTTTAACCAATCTTGTGCATCCAATAAGTTCATTTGTGTCATTGTATGAACATTTAGGTCATTTTTGTCCACCCAAGGCTTATTCTTGTCCAATTAGGGTTTTTAACCAATCTTGTGCATCCAATAAGTTCATTTGTGTCATTGGATGAACATTTAGGTCATTTTCGTCCTCCCTAGGCTTATTCTTGTCCAATTAGGGTTTTTAACCAATCTTGTGCATCCAATAAGTTCATTTGTGTCATTGGATGAACATTTAGGTCATTTTCGTCCTCCCTAGGCTTATTCTTGTCCAATTAGGGTTTTTAACCAATCTTGTGCATTCTATAAGTTCATTTGTGTCATTGGATGAACATTTAGGTCATTTTCGTCCTCCCTAGTCTTATTCCTGTCCAATTAGGGTTTTTATGCAATCTTGTGCATCCAATAGGTGTGTTTGTGTCATTGGAGGAACATTTAGGTCATTTTCGTCCTCCCTAGTCTTATTCTTGTCCAATTAGGGTTTTTATGCAATCTTGTGCATCCAATAGGTGTGTTTGTGTCATTGGACGAACATTTAGGTCATTTTCGTCCTCCCTAGGCTTATTCTTGTCCAATTAGGGTTTTTAACCAATCTTGTGCATCCAATAAGTTCATTTGTGTCATTGGATGAACATTTAGGTAATTTTCGTCGTCCTTAGTCTTATTCTTGTCGAATTAGGTTTTTATGCAATCTTGTGCATCCAATAGGTGTGTTTGTGTCATTGGAGGAACATTTAGGTCATTTTCGTCCTCCCTAGTCTTATTCTTGTCCAATTAGGGTTTTTATGCAATCTTGTGCATCCAATAGGTGTGTTTGTGTCATTGGACGAACATTTGGGTCATTTTCGTCCTCCCTAGGCTTATTCGTGTCCAATTAGGGTTTTTAACCAATCTTGTGCATCCAATAAGTTCATTTGTGTCATTGGATGAACATTTAGGTCATTTTCGTCCTCCCTAGGCTTATTCTTGTCCAATTAGGGTTTTTAACCAATCTTGTGCATCCAATAAGTTCATTTGTGTCATTGGATGAACATTTAGGTCATTTTCGTCCTCCCTAGGCTTATTCTTGTCCAATTAGGGTTTTTAACCAATCTTGTGCATCCAATAAGTTCATTTGTGTCATTGGATGAACATTTAGGTCATATACGTCCTCCCTAGGCTTATTCTTGTCCAATTAGGGTTTTTAACCAATCTTGTGCATCCAATAAGTTCATTTGTGTCATTGGATGAACATTTAGGTCATTTTCGTCATCCCTAGTCTTATTCTTGTCCAATTAGGGTTTTAGCAATCTTGTGCATCCAATATGTGTGTTTGTGTCATTGGATGAACATTTAGGTCATTTTCGTCCTCCCTATGCTTATTCTTGTCCAATTAGGGTTTTTAACCAATCTTGTGCATCCAATAAGTTCATTTGTGTCATTGGATGAACATTTAGGTCATATACGTCCTCCCTAGGCTTATTCTTGTCCAATTAGGGTTTTTAACCAATCTTGTGCATCCAATAAGTTCATTTGTGTCATTGGATGAACATTTAGGTCATTTTCGTTCTCCCTAGGCTTATTCTTGTCCAATTAGGGTTTTTAACCAACCTTGTGCATCCAATAAGTTCATTTGTGTCATTGGAGGAAAATTTAGGTCATTTACGTCCTCCCTAGTCTTATTCTTGTCCAATTAGGGTTTTTATGCAATCTTGTGCATCCAATAGTTGTGTTTGTGTCATTGGACGAACATTTAGGTCATTTTCGTCCTCCCTAGGCTTATTCTTGTCCAATTAGGGTTTTTAACCAATCTTGTGCATCCAATAAGTTCATTTGTGTTATTGGATGAACAATTAGGTCATTTTCGTCCTCCCTAGTCTTATTCTTGTCCAATTAGGGTTTTAAGCAATCTTGTGCATCCAATGTGTGTGTTTGTGTCATTGGATGAACATTTAGGTCATTTTCGTCCTCCCTATGCTTATTCTTGTCCAATTAGGGTTTTTAACCAATCTTGTCCATCCAATAAGTTCATTTGTGTCATTGGATGAACATTTAGGTCATTTTCGTCCTCCCTAGTCTTATTCTTGTCCAATTAGGGTTTTTATGGAATCTTGTGCATCCAATAGGTGTGTTTGTGTCATTGGAGGAACATTTAGGTCATTTTCGTCCTCCCTAGTCTTATTCTTGTCCAATTAGGGTTTTTATGCAATCTTGTGCATCCAATAGGTGTGTTTGTGTCATTGGACAAACATTTAGGTCATTTTCGTCCTTCCTAGGCTTATTCTTGTCCAATTAGGGTTTTTAATCAATCTTGTGCATCCAATAAGTTCATTTGTGTCATTGGATGAACATTTAGGTCATTTTCGTCCTCCCTATGCTTATTGTTGTCCAATTAGGGTTTTTAACCAATCTTGTGCATCCAATAAGTTCATTTGTGTCATTGGATGAACATTTAGGTCATTTTCGTCCTCCCTAGTCTTATTCTTGTCCAATTAGGGTTTTTATGGAATCTTGTGCTTCCAATAGGTGTGTTTGTGTCATTGGAGGAACATTTAGGGCATTTTCGTCCTCCCTAGTCTTATTCTTGTCCAATTAGGGATTTTATGCAATCTTGTGCATCCAATAGGTGTGTTTGTGTCAATGGACGAACATTTAGGTCATTTTCGTCCTCCCTAGGCTTATTCTTGTCCAATTAGGGTTTTTAACCAATCTTGTGCATCCAATAAGTTCATTTGTGTCATTGGACGAACATTTAGGTCATTTTGGTCATCCCAAGGCTTATTCTTGTCCAATTAGGGTTTTTAATCAATCGTGTGCATCCAATATGTGTGTTTGTGTCATTGAATGAACATTTAGGTAATTTTCGTCCTCCCTATGCTTATTCTTGTCCAATTAGGGTTTTTAACCAATCTTGTGCATCCAATAAGTTCATTTGTGTCATTGGATGAACATTTAGGTCATTTTCGTCCTCCCTAGTCGTATTCTTGTCCAATTAGGGTTTTTTATGCAATCTTGTGCATCCAATATTTGTGTTTGTGTCATTGGATGAACATTTAGGTCATTTTCATCCTCCCTATGCTTATTCTTGTCCAATTAGGGTTTTTATCCAATCTTGTGCATCCAATAAGTTCATTTGTGTCATTGGATGAACATTTAGGTCATTTTCGTCCTCCCTAGGCTTATTCTTGTCCAATTAGGGTTTTTAACCAACTTTGTGCATCCAATAAGTTCATTTGTGTCATTGGATGAACATTTAGGTCATTTTCGTCCTCCCTAGTCTTATTCTTGTCCAATTAGGGTTTTTTATGCAATCTTGTGCATCCAATATTTGTGTTTGTGTCATTGGATGAACATTTAGGTCATTTTCATCCTCCCTATGCTTATTCTTGTCCAATTAGGGTTTTTAACCAATCTTGTGCATCCATAAGTTCATTTGTGTCATTGGATGAACATTTAGGTCATTTTCGTCCTCCCTAGGCTTATTCTTGTCCAATTAGGGTTTTTAACCAATCTTGTGCATCCAATAAGTTCATTTGTGTCATTGGATGAACATTTAGGTCATTTTCTTCATCCCTAGGCTTATTCTTGTCCAATTAGGGTTTTTAACCAATCTTGTGCATCCAATAAGTTCATTTGTGTCATTGGATGAATATTTAGGTCATTTTCGTCCTCCCTAGGCTTATTCTTGTCCAATTAGGGTTTTTAACCAATCTTGTGCATCCAACAAGTTCATTTGTGTCATTGGATGAACATTTAGGTCATTTTCGTCCTCCCTAGGCTTATTCTTGTCCAATTAGGGTTTTTAACAAATCTTGTGCATCCAATAAGTTCATTTGTGTCATTGGATGAACATTTAGGTCATTTTCGTCCTCCTTAGTCTTATTCTTGTCGAATTAGGGTTTTTAAGCAATCTTGTGCATCCAATAGGTGTGTTTGTGTCATTGGAGGAACATTTAGGTCATTTTCGTCCTCCCTAGTCTTATTCTTGTCCAATTAGGGTTTTTATGCAATCTTGTGCATCCAATAGGTGTGTTTGTGTCATTGGACGAACATTTAGGTCATTTTCGTCGTCCCTTGGCTTATTCTCGCCAATTAGGGTTTTTAACCAACCTTGTGCATCCAATAAGTTCATTTGTGTCATTGGATAAACATTTAGGTCATTTTCGTCCTCACTAGGCTTATTCTTGTCCAATTAGGGTTTTTAGCCAATCTTGTGCATCCAATAAGTTCATTTGTGTCATTGGAGGAACATTTAGGTCATTTTCGTCCTCCCTAGGCTTATTCTTGTCCAATTAGGGTTTTTATGCAATCTTGTGCATCCAACAGGTGTGTTTGTGTCATTGGACGAACATTTAGGTCATTGTCGTCCTCCCTAGGCTTATTCTTGTCCAATTAGGTTTTTTAACCAACCTTGTGCATCTAATAAGTTCATTTGTGTAATTGGTTGAACATTTAGGACATTTTCGTCCTCCCTAGACTTAATCTTGTCCACTTAGAGTTTGTAACCAACCTTGTGCATCCAATAAGTTCATTTGTGTCGTTGGAGGAACATTTAGGTCATTTTTGTCCTCCCTAGTCTTATTCTTGTCCAATTAGGGTTTTTATGCAATCTTGTGCATCCAATAGGTGTGTTGTGTCATTGGACGAACATTTAGGTCATTTTCGTCCTCCCTAGGCTTATTCTTGTCCAATTAGGGTTTTTAACCAATCTTGTGCATCCAATAGGTGTTTTTGTGTCATTGGAGGAACATTTAGGTCATTTTCGTCCTCCGTAGTCTTATTCTTGTCCAATTAGGGTTTTTATGCAATATTGTGCATCCAATAGGTGTGTTTGTGTCATTGGACGGACATTTAGGTCATTTTCATCGTCCCTAGCCTTATTCTTGTCCAATTACGGTTTTTAACCAACCTTGTGCATCCAAAAAGTTCATTTGTGTCATTGGATGACCATTTAGATCATTTTCGTCCTCCCTAGGCTTATTCTTGTCCAATTAGGGTTTTTATGCAATCTTGTGCATCCAGTAGGTGTGTTTATGTCATTGGAGGAACATTTAGGTCATTTTCGTCCTCCCTAGTCTTATTCTTGTCCAATTAGGGTTTTTATGCAATCTTGTGCATCCAATAGGTGTGTTTGTGTCATTGGACGAACATTTAGGTCATTTTCGTCGTCCCTAGACTTATTCTTGTCCAATTAGGGTTTTTAACCAACCTTGTGCATCCAAAAAGTTCAATTGTGTCATTGGTTGAACATTTAGGTTATTTTCATCCTCCCTAGGCTTATTCTTGTCCAATTATGGTTTTTAACCAACCTTGTGCATCCAATAAGTTCATTTGTGTCATTGGAGGAACATTTTGGTCATTTTCGTCCTCCCTAGTCTTATTCTTGTCCAATTAGGGTTTTTATGCAATCTTGTGCATCCAATAGGTGTATTTGTGTCATTGGAAGAACATTTAGGTCATTTTCGTCCTCCCTAGGCTTATTCTTGTCCAATTAGGGTTTTTAACCAATCTTGTGCATCCAATAAGTTCATTTGTGTCATTGGATGAACATTTAGGTCATTTTCGTCCTCCCAAGTCTTATTTTTGTCCAATTAGGGTTTTTATGCAATCTTGTGCATCCAATAGGTATGTTTGTGTCATTGGAGGAACATTTAGGTCATTTTCGTCCTCCCTAGTCTTATTCTTGTCCAATTAGGGTTTTTATGCAATCTTGTGCATCCAATAGGTGTGTTTGTGTCATTGGACGAACATTTAGGTCATTTTCGTCCTCCCTAGGCTTATTCTTGTCCAATTAGAGTTTTAAGCAATCTTGTGCATCCAATATGTGGGTTTGTGTCATTGGATGAACGTTTAGGTCATTTTCGTCCTCCCTATTGCTTATTCTTGTCCAATTAGGGTTTTTATGCAATCTTGTGCATCCTATAGGTGTGTTTGTGTCATTGGAGGAACATTTAGGTCATTTTCGTCCTCCCTAGTCTTATTCTTGTCCAATTAGGGTTTTTATGCAATCTTGTGCATCCAATAGGTGTGTTTGTGTCATTGGACGAACATTTAGGTCATTTTCGTCCTCCCTAGGCTTATTTTTGTCCGATTAGGGTTTTTAACCAATCTTGTGCATTCAATAAGTTCATTTGTGTCATTGAATGAACATTTAGGTCATTTTCGTCCTTCTAGTCTTATTCTTGTCCAATTAGGGTTTTTATGCAATCTTGTGCATCCAATAGGTGTGTTTGTGTCATTGGAGGAACATTTAGGTCATTTTCGTCCTCCCTAGTCTTATTCTTGTCCAATTAGGGTTTTTATGCAATCTTGTGCATCCAATAGGTGTGTTTGTGTCATTGGACAAACATTTAGGTCATATTCGTCCTCCCTAGGCTTATTCTTGTCCAATTAGGGTTTTTAACCAATCTTGTGCATCCAATAGGTGTGTTTGTGTCATTGGAGGAACATTTAGGTCATTTTCGTCCTCCCTAGTCTTATTCTTGTCCAATTAGGGTTTTATGCAATCTTGTGCATCCAATAGGTGTGTTTGTGTCATTGGACGAACATTTAGGTCATTTTCGTCCTCCCTAGGCTTATTCTTGTCCAATTATGGTTTTTAACCAATCTTGTGCATCCAATAAGTTCATATGTGTCATTGGATGAACAATTAGGTCATTTTCGTCCTCCCTAGTCTTATTCTTGTCCAATTAGGGTTTTAAGCAATCTTGTGCATCCAATATGTGTGTTTGTGTCATTGGATGAACATTTAGGTCATTTTCGTCCTCCCTATGCTTATTCTTGTCCAATTAGGGTTTTTAACCAATCCTGTGCATCCAATAAGTTCATTTGTGTCATTGGAGGAACATTTATGTCATTTTCGTCCTCCCTAGTCTTATTCTTGTCCAATTAGGGATTTTATGCAATCTTGTGCATCCAATAGGTGTGTTTGTGTCATTGGACGAACATTTAGGTCATTTTCGTCATCCTTAGGCTTATTCTTGTCCAATTAGGGTTTTGTAACCAATCTTGTGTATCCGATATGTGTGTTTGTGTCATTGGATGAACATTTAGGTAATTTTCGTCCTCCCTATGCTTATTCTTGTCCAATTAGGGTTTTTAACCAATCTTGTGCATCCAATAAGTTCATTTGTGTCATTGGATGAACATTTAGGTCATTTTCGTACTCCCTAGTCTTATTCTTGTCCAATTAGGGTTTTTTATGCAATCTTGTGCATCCAATATTTGTGTTAGTGTCATTGGATGAACATTTAGGTCATTTTCGTCCTCCCTATGCTTATTCTTGTCCAATTAGGGTTTTTAACCAATCTTGTGCATCCAATAAGTTCATTTGTGTCATTGGATGAACATTTAGGTCATTTTCGTTCTCCCTAGGCTTATTCTTGTCCAATTAGGGTTTTTAACCAACCTTGTGCATCCAATAAGTTCATTTGTGTCATTGGAGGAAAATTTAGGTCATTTACGTCCTCCCTAGTCTTATTCTTGTCCAATTAGGGTTTTTATGCAATCTTGTGCATCCAATAGTTGTGTTTGTGTCATTGGACGAACATTTAGGTCATTTTCGTCCTCCCTAGGCTTATTCTTGTCCAATTAGGGTTTTTAACCAATCTTGTGCATCCAATAAGTTCATTTGTGTTATTGGATGAACAATTAGGTCATTTTCGTCCTCCCTAGTCTTATTCTTGTCCAATTAGGGTTTTAAGCAATCTTGTGCATCCAATGTGTGTGTTTGTGTCATTGGATGAACATTTAGGTCATTTTCGTCCTCCCTATGCTTATTCTTGTCCAATTAGGGTTTTTAACCAATCTTGTCCATCCAATAAGTTCATTTGTGTCATTGGATGAACATTTAGGTCATTTTCGTCCTCCCTAGTCTTATTCTTGTCCAATTAGGGTTTTTATGGAATCTTGTGCATCCAATAGGTGTGTTTGTGTCATTGGAGGAACATTTAGGTCATTTTCGTCCTCCCTAGTCTTATTCTTGTCCAATTAGGGTTTTTATGCAATCTTGTGCATCCAATAGGTGTGTTTGTGTCATTGGACAAACATTTAGGTCATTTTCGTCCTTCCTAGGCTTATTCTTGTCCAATTAGGGTTTTTAATCAATCTTGTGCATCCAATAAGTTCATTTGTGTCATTGGATGAACATTTAGGTCATTTTCGTCCTCCCTATGCTTATTGTTGTCCAATTAGGGTTTTTAACCAATCTTGTGCATCCAATAAGTTCATTTGTGTCATTGGATGAACATTTAGGTCATTTTCGTCCTCCCTAGTCTTATTCTTGTCCAATTAGGGTTTTTATGGAATCTTGTGCTTCCAATAGGTGTGTTTGTGTCATTGGAGGAACATTTAGGTCATATTCGTCCTCCCTAGTCTTATTCTTGTCCAATTAGGGATTTTATGCAATCTTGTGCATCCAATAGGTGTGTTTGAGTCATTGGACGAACATTTAGGTCATTTTCGTCCTCCCTAGGCTTATTCTTGTCCAATTAGGGTTTTTAACCAATCTTGTGCATCCAATAAGTTCATTTGTGTCATTAGACGAACATTTAGGTAATTTTGGTCATCCCTAGGCTTATTCTTGTCCAATTAGGGTTTTTAACCAATCGTGTGCATCCAATATGTGTGTTTGTGTCATTGGATGAACATTTAGGTAATTTTCGTCCTCCCTATGCTTATTCTTGTCCAATTAGGGTTTTTAACCAATCTTGTGCATCCAATAAGTTCATTTGTGTCATTGGATGAACATTTAGGTCATTTTCGTACTCCCTAGTCTTATTCTTGTCCAATTAGGGTTTTTTATGCAATCTTGTGCATCCAATATTTGTGTTTGTGTCATTGGATGAACATTTAGGTCATTTTGGTCCTCCCTATGCTTATTCTTGTCCAATTAGGGTTTTTAACCAATCTTGTGCATCCAATAAGTTCATTTGTGTCATTGGATGAACATTTAGGTCATTTTCGTTCTCCCTAGGCTTATTCTTGTCCAATTAGGGTTTTTAACCAACCTTGTGCATCCAATAAGTTCATTTGTGTCATTGGAGGAAAATTTAGGTCATTTACGTCCTCCCTAGTCTTATTCTTGTCCAATTAGGGTTTTTATGCAATCTTGTGCATCCAATAGTTGTGTTTGTGTCATTGGACGAACATTTAGGTCATTTTCGTCCTCCCTAGGCTTATTCTTGTCCAATTAGGGTTTTTAACCAATCTTGTGCATCCAATAAGTTCATTTGTGTTATTGGATGAACAATTAGGTCATTTTCGTCCTCCCTAGTCTTATTCTTGTCCAATTAGGGTTTTAAGCAATCTTGTGCATCCAATGTGTGTGTTTGTGTCATTGGATGAACATTTAGGTCATTTTCGTCCTCCCTATGCTTATTCTTGTCCAATTAGGGTTTTTAACCAATCTTGTCCATCCAATAAGTTCATTTGTGTCATTGGATGAACATTTAGGTCATTTTCGTCCTCCCTAGTCTTATTCTTGTCCAATTAGGGTTTTTATGGAATCTTGTGCATCCAATAGGTGTGTTTGTGTCATTGGAGGAACATTTAGGTCATTTTCGTCCTCCCTAGTCTTATTCTTGTCCAATTAGGGTTTTTATGCAATCTTGTGCATCCAATAGGTGTGTTTGTGTCATTGGACAAACATTTAGGTCATTTTCGTCCTTCCTAGGCTTATTCTTGTCCAATTAGGGTTTTTAATCAATCTTGTGCATCCAATAAGTTCATTTGTGTCATTGGATGAACATTTAGGTCATTTTCGTCCTCCCTATGCTTATTGTTGTCCAATTAGGGTTTTTAACCAATCTTGTGCATCCAATAAGTTCATTTGTGTCATTGGATGAACATTTAGGTCATTTTCGTCCTCCCTAGTCTTATTCTTGTCCAATTAGGGTTTTTATGGAATCTTGTGCTTCCAATAGGTGTGTTTGTGTCATTGGAGGAACATTTAGGTCATTTTCGTCCTCCCTAGTCTTATTCTTGTCCAATTAGGGATTTTATGCAATCTTGTGCATCCAATAGGTGTGTTTGTGTCAATGGACGAACATTTAGGTCATTTTCGTCCTCCCTAGGCTTATTCTTGTCCAATTAGGGTTTTTAACCAATCTTGTGCATCCAATAAGTTCATTTGTGTCATTGGACGAACATTTAGGTCATTTTGGTCATCCCAAGGCTTATTCTTGTCCAATTAGGGTTTTTAATCAATCGTGTGCATCCAATATGTGTGTTTGTGTCATTGGATGAACATTTAGGTAATTTTCGTCCTCCCTATGCTTATTCTTGTCCAATTAGGGTTTTTAACCAATCTTGTGCATCCAATAAGTTCATTTGTGTCATTGGATGAACATTTAGGTCATTTTCGTCCTCCCTAGTCTTATTCTTGTCCAATTAGGGTTTTTTATGCAATCTTGTGCATCAAATATTTGTGTTTGTGTCATTGGATGAACATTTAGGTCATTTTCATCCTCCCTATGCTTATTCTTGTCCAATTAGGGTTTTTATCCAATCATGTGCATCCAATAAGTTCATTTGTGTCATTGGATGAACATTTAGGTCATTTTCGTCCTCCCTAGGCTTATTCTTGTCCAATTAGGGTTTTTAACCAATCTTGTGCATTCAATAAGTTCATTTTTGTCATTGGATGAACATTTAGGTCATTTTCGTCCTCCCTAGGCTTATTCTTGTCCAATTAGGGTTTTTAACCAATCTTTTGCATCCAATAAGTTCATTTGAGTCATTGGAGGAACATTTAGGTCATTTTCGTCCTCCCTAGGCTTATTCTTGTCGAATTAGGGTTTTTAACCAATCTTGTGCATCCAATAAGTTCATTTGTGTCATTGGATGAACATTTCGGTCATTTTCGTCCTCCCTAGGCTTATTCTTGTCCAATTAGGGTTTTTAACCAATCTTTTGCATCCAATAAGTTCATTTGTGTCATTGGATGAACATTTAGGTCATTTTCGTTCTCCCTAGTCTTATTCTTGTCCAATTAGGGTTTTTTATGCAATCTTGTGCATCCAATATTTGTGTTTGTGTCATTGGATGAACATTTAGGTCATTTTCGTCCTCCCTATGCTTATTCTTGTCCAATTAGGGTTTTTATCCAATCTTGTGCATCCAATAAGTTCATTTGTGTCATTGGATGAACATTTAGGTCATTTTCGTCCTCCCTAGGCTTATTCTTGTCCAATTAGGGTTTTTAACCAACTTTGAGCATCCAATAAGTTCATTTGTGTCATTGAAGGAAAATTAAGGTCATTTACGTCCTCCCTAGTCTTATTCTTGTCCAATTAGGGTTTTTATGCAATCTTGTGCATCCAATAGCTGTGTTTGTGTCATTGGACGAACATTTAGGTCATTTTCTTCATCCCTAGGCTTATTCTTGTGCAATTAGGGTTTTTAACCAATCTTGTGCATCCAATAAGTTCATTTGTGTCATTGGATGAACATTTAGGTCATTTTCGTCCTCCCTAGGCTTATTCTTGTCCAATTAGGGTTTTTAACCAATCTTGTGCATCCAATAAGTTCATTTGTGTCATTGGATGAACATTTAGGTCATTTTCTTCATCCCTAGGCTTATTCTTGTCCAATTAGGGTTTTTAACCAATCTTGTGCATCCAATAAGTTCATTTGTGTCATTGGATGAATATTTAGGTCATTTTCGTCCTCCCTAGGCTTATTCTTGTCCAATTAGGGTTTTTAACCAATCTTGTGCATCCAATAAGTTCATTTGTGTCATTGGATGAATATTTAGGTCATTTTCGTCCTCCCTAGGCTTATTCTTGTCCAATTAGGGTTTTTAACCAATCTTGTGCATCCAACAAGTTCATTTGTGTCATTGGATGAACATTTAGGTCATTTTCGTCCTCCATAGGCTTATTCTTGTACAATTAAGGTTTTTAACCAATCTTATGCATCCAATAAGTTCATTTGTGTCATTGGATGAACATTTAGGTCATTTTCGTCCTCCCTAGGCTTATTCTTGTCCAATTAGGGTTTTTAACCAATCTTGTGCATCCAATAAGTTCATTTGTGTCATTGGATGAACATTTAGGTCATTTTCGTCCTCCCTAGGCTTATTCTTGTCCAATTAGGGTTTTTATGTAATCTTGTGCATCCAATAGGTGTGTTTGTGTCATTGGAGGAACATTTAGGTCATTTTCGTCCTCCCTAGTCTTATTCTTGTCCAATTAGGGTTTTTATGCAATCTTGTGCATCCAATAGGTGTGTTTGTGTCATTGGACGAACATTTAGGTCATTTTCGTCCTCCCTAGGCTTATTCTTGTCTGATTAGGGTTTTAAACCAATCTTGTGCATTCAATAAGTTCATTTGTGTCATTGGATGAATATTTAGGTCATTTTCGTCCTCCCTAGTCTTATTCTTGTCCAATTAGGGTTTTTATGCAATCTTGTGCATCCAATAGGTGTGTTTGTGTCATTGGAGGAACATTTAGGTCATTTTCGTCCTCCCTAGTCTTATTCTTGTCCAATTAGGGTTTTTATGCAATCTTGTGCATCCAATAGGTGTGTTTGTGTCATTGGACGAACATTTAGGTCATTTTCGTCCTCCCTAGGCTTATTCGTGTCCAATTAGGGTTTTTAACCAATCTTGTGCATCCAATAAGTTCATTTGTGTCATTGGATGAACATTTAGGTCATTTTCGTCCTCCCTAATCTTATTCTTGTCCAATTAGGGTTTTAAGCAATCTTGTGCATCCAATATGTGTGTTTGTGTCATTGGACGAACATTTAGGTCATTTACGTCCTCCCTAGGCTTATTATTGCCCAATTAGGGTTTTTAACAAATCTTATGCGTCAAATAAGTTCATTTGTGTCATTGGATGAACATTTAGGTCAATTTCGTCCTCCCTAGGCTTATTCTTGTCAAATTAGGATTTTCAACCAATCTTGTGCATCCAATAAGTTCATTTGTGACATTGGATGAACATTTAGGTCATTTTCGTCCTCCGTAGGCTTATTCTTGTCCAATTATGGTTTTTAACCAATCTTGTGCATCCAATAAGTTCATTTGTGTCATTGGATGAACATTTAGGTCATTTTCGTCCTCCTTAGGCTTATTCTTGTCCAATTAGGGTTTTTATGCAATCTTGTGCATCCAATAAGTTCATTTGTGTCATTGGATGAACATTTAGGTCATTTTCGTCCTCCCTAGTCTTATTCTGGTCGAATTAGGGTTTTTATGCAATCTTGTGCATCCAATAGGTGTGTTTGTGTCATTGGAGGAACATTTAGGTCATTTTCGTCCTCCCTAGTCTTATTCTTGTCCAATTAGGGTTTTTATGCAATCTTGTGCATCCAATAGGTGTGTTTGTGTCATTGGACGAACATTTAGGTCATTTTCGTCCTCCCTAGGCTTATTCTTGGCCAATTAGGGTTTTTAACCAACCTTGTGCATCCAATAAGTTCATTTGTGTCATTGGTGGAACATTTAGGTCATTTACGTCCTCCCTAGTCTTATTCTTGTCCAATTAGGGTTTTTATGCAATCTTGTGCATCCAATAGGTGTGTTTGTGTCATTGGAGGAACATTTAGGTCATTTTCGTCCTCCCTAGTCTTATTCTTGTCGAATTAGGGTTTTTATGCAATCCTGTGCATCCGATAGGTGTGTTTATGTCATTGGAGGAACATTTAGGTCATTTTCGTCCTCCCTAGTCTTATTCTTGTCCAATTAGGGTTTTTATGCAATCTTGTGCATCCAATAGGTGTGTTTGTGTCATTGGACGAACATTTAGGTCATTTTCGTCCTCCCTAGGCTTATTCTTGTCCAATTAGGGTTTTTAACCAATCTTGTGCATCCAATAAGTTCATTTGTGTCATTGGATGAACATTTAGGTCATTTTCGTCATCCCTAGTCTTATTCTTGTCCAATTAGGGTTTTAAGCAATCTTGTGCATCCAATATGTGTGTTTGTGTCATTGGATGAACATTTAGGTCATTTTCGTCCTCCCTATGCTTATTCTTGTCCAATTAGGCTTTTTAACCAATCTTGTGCATCCAATAAGTTCATTTGTGTCATTGGATGAACATTTAGGTCATTTACGTCCTCCCTAGGCTTATTCGTGTCCAATTAGGGTTTTTAACCAATCTTGTGCATCCAATAAGTTCATTTGTGTCATTGGATGAACATTTAGGTCATTTTCGTCCTCCCTAGGCTTGTTCTTGTCCAATTAGGGTTTTTATGCAATCTTGTGCATCCAATAGGTGTGTTTGTGTCATTGGACGAACATTTAAGTCATTTTCGTCCTCCCTAGGCTTATTCTTGTCCAATTAGGGTTTTTATGCAATCCTTTGCATCCAATAGGTGTGTTTGTGTCATTGGACGAATATTTAGGTCATTTTCTTCCTCCCTAGGCTTATTCTTGTCCAATTAGGGTTTTTAACCAACCTTGTGCATCCAATAAAGTTCATTTGTGTCATTGGTTGAATATTTAGGTCATTTTCGTCCTCCCTAGGCTTATTCTTGTCCAATTAGGGTTTTTAACCAACCTTGTGTATCCAATAAGTTCATTTGTGTCATTGGTGGAACATTTAGGTCATTTACGTCCTCCCTAGTCTTATTCTTGTCCAATTAGGGTTTTTGTGCAATCTTGTGCATCCAATAGGTGTGTTTGTGTCATTGGAGGAACATTTAGGTCATTTTCGTCCTCCCTAGTCTTATTCTTGTCGAATTAGGGTTTTTATGCAATCTTGTGGATCCAATAGGTGTGTTTGTGTCATTGGAGGAACATTTAGGTCATTTTCGTCCTCCCTAGTCTTATTCTTGTCCAATTAGGGTTTTTATGCAATCTTGTGCATCCAATAGGTGTGTTTGTGTCATTGGACGAACATTTAGGTCATTTTCGTCCTCCCTAGGCTTATTCTTGTCCAATTAGGGTTTTTAACCAATCTTGTGCATCCAATAAGTTCATTTGTGTCATTGGACTAACATTTAGGTCATTTTCGTCATCCCTAGGATTATTCTTGTCCAATTAGGGTTTTTAACCAATCGTGTGCATCCAATATGTGTGTTTGTGTCATTGGATGAACATTTAGGTAATTTTCGTCCTCCCTATGCTTATTCTTGTCCAATTAGGGTTTTTAACCAATCTTGTGCATCCAATAAGTTCATTTGTGTCATTGGATGAACATTTAGGTCATTTTCGTCCTCCCTAGTCTTATTCTTGTCCAATTAGGGTTTTAAGCAATCTTGTGCATCCAATATGTGTGTTTGTGTCATTGGATGAACATTTAGGTCATTTTCGTCCTCCCTATGCTTATTCTTGTCCAATTAGGGTTTTTAACCAATCTGGTGCATACAATAAGTTCATTTGTGTCATTGGATGAACATTTAGGTAATTTTCGTCCTCCCTAGTCTTATTCTTGTCCAATTAGGGATTTTATGCAATCTTGTGCATCCAATAGGTGTGTTTGTGTCATTGGACGAACATTTAGGTCATTTTCGTCCTCCCTAGGCTTATTCTTGTCCAATTATGGTTTTTAACCAATCTTTTGCATACAATAAGTTCATTTGTGTCATTGGATTAACATTTAGGTCATTTTCGTCCTCCCTAGTCTTATTCTTGTCCAATTAGGGATTTTATGCAATCTTGTGCATCCAATAGGTGTGTTTGTGTCATTGGACGAACATTTAGGTCATTTTCGTCCTCACTAGACTTATTCTTGTCCAATTAGGGGTTTTAACCAATCTTGTGCATCCAATAGGTGTGTTTGTGTCATTGGATGAACATTTAGGTCATTTTCGTCCTCCCTAGTCTTATTCTTGTCCAATTAGGGATTTTATGCAATCTTGTGCATCCAATAGGTGTGTTTGTGTCATTGGACGAACATTTAGGTCATTTTCGTCCTCCCTAGGCTTATTCTTATCCAATTAGGGTTTTTAACCAATCTTTTGCATACAATAAGTTCATTTGTGTCATTGGATTAACATTTAGGTCATTTTCGTCCTCCCTAGTCTTATTCTTGTCCAATTAGGGATTTTATGCAATCTTGTGCATCCAATAGGTGTGTTTGTGTCATTGGACGAACATTTAGGTCATTTTCGTCCTCCCTAGGCTTATTCATGTCCAATTAGGGTTTTTAACCAATCTTGTGCATCCAATAAGTTCATTTGTGTCATTGGATGAACATTTAGGTCATTTTAGTCCTCCCTAGGCTTATTCTTGTCCAATTAGGGTTTTTAACCAATCTTGTGCATCCAATAAGTTCATTTGTGTCATTGGACGAACATTTAGGTCATTTTCGTCCTCCCTAGGCTTATTCTTGTCCAATTAGGGTTTTTAACCAACCTTGTGCATCCAATAAAGTTCATTTGTGTCATTGGTTAAACATTTAGGTCATTTTCGTCCTCCCTAGGCTTATTCTAGTCCGATTAGGGTTTTTAACCAACCTTGTGTATACAATAAGTTCATTTGTGTCATTGGTGGAACATTTAGGTCATTTACGTCCTCCCTAGTCTTATTCTTGTTCAATTAGGGTTTTTATGCAATCTTGTGCATCCAATAGGTGTGTTTGTGTCATTGGAGGAACATTTAGGTCATTTTCGTCCTCCCTAGTCTTATTCTTGTCCAATTAGGGTTTTTATGCAATCTTGTGCATCCAATAGGTGTGTTTGTGTCATTGGACGAACATTTAGGTCATTTTCGTCCTCCCTAGGCTTATTCTTGTCCAATTAGGGTTTTTAACCAATCTTGTGCAACCAATAAGTTCATTTGTGTCATTGGATGAACATTTAGGTCATTTTCGTCGTCCCTAGTCTTATTCTTGTCCAATTAGGGTTTTAAGCAATCTTGTGCATCCAATATGTGTGTTTGTGTCATTGGATGAACATTTAGGTCATTTTCGTCCTCCCTATGCTTATTCTTGTCCAATTAGGGTTTTTAACCAAACCTGTGCATCCAATAAGTTCATTTGTGTCATTGGATGAACATTTAGGTCATTTTCGTCCTCCCTAGTCTTATTCTTGTCCAATTAGGGATTTTATGCAATCTTGTGCATCCAATAGGTGTGTTTGTGTCATTGGAGGAACATTTAGGTCATTTTCGTCATCCCTAGGCTTATTCTTGTCCAATTAGGGTTTTTAACCAATCTTGTGCATTCAATATGTGTGTTTGTGTCATTGGATGAACATTTAGGTAATTTTCGTCCTCCATACTCTTATTCTTGTCCAATTAGGGTTTTAAGCAATCTTGTGCATCCAATATGTGTGTTTGTGTCATTGGATGAACATTTAGGTCATTTTCGTCCTCCCTATGCTTATTCTTGTCCAATTAGGGTTTTTAACCAATCCTGTGCATACAATAAGTTCATTTGTGTCATTGGATGAACATTTAGGTAATTTTCGTCCTCCCTAGTCTTATTCTTGTCCAATTAGGGATTTTATGCAATCTTTTGCATCCAATAGGTGTGTTTGTGTCATTGGACGAACATTTAGGTGATTTTCGTCCTCCCTAGGCTTATTCTTGTCCAATTTGGGTTTTTAACCAATCTTGTGCATCTAATAGGTGTGTTTGTGTCATTGGAGGAACATTTAGGTCATTTTCGTCCTCCCTAGTCTTATTCTTGTCCAATTAGGGATTTTATGCAATCTTGTGCATCCAATAGGTGTGTTTGTGTCATTGGACGAACATTTAGGTCATTTTCGTCCTCCCTAGGCTTATTCTTGTCCAATTATGGTTTTTAACCAATCTTGTGCATCCAATAAGTTCATTTGTGTCATTGGACGAACATTTAGGTCATTTTCGTCATCCCTAGGCTTATTCTTGTCCAATTAGGGTTTTTAACCAATCGTGTGCATCCAATATGTGTGTTTGTGTCATTGAATGAACATTTAGGTAATTTTCGTCCTCCCTATGCTTATTCTTGTCCAATTAGGGTTTTTAACCAATCTTGTGCATCCAATAAGTTCATTTGTGTCATTGGATGAACATTTAGGTCATTTTCGTCCTCCCTAGTCGTATTCTTGTCCAATTAGGGTTTTTTATGCAATCTTGTGCATCCAATATTTGTGTTTGTGTCATTGGATGAACATTTAGGTCATTTTCATCCTCCCTATGCTTATTCTTGTCCAATTAGGGTTTTTATCCAATCTTGTGCATCCAATAAGTTCATTTGTGTCATTGGATGAACATTTAGGTCATTTTCGTCCTCCCTAGGCTTATTCTTGTCGAATTAGGGTTTTTAACCAATCTTGTGCATTCAATAAGTTCATTTGTGTCATTGGATGAACATTTAGGTCATTTTCGTCCTCCCTAGGCTTATTCTTGTCCAATTAGTGTTTTTAACCAATCTTTTGCATCCAATAAGTTCATTTGTGTCATTGGAGGAACATTTAGGTTATTTTCGTCCTCCCTATGCTTATTCTTGTCCAATTAGGGTTTTTAACTAATCTTTTGCATCCAATAAGTTCATTTGTGTCATTGGATGAACATTTAGGTCATTTTCGTCCTCCCTAGGCTTATTCTTGTCCAAGTAGGGTTTTTAACCAATCTTGTGCATCCAATAAGTTCATTTGTGTCATTGGTTGAACATTTAGGTCATTTTCGTCCTCCCTAGGCTTATTCTTGTCCAATTAGGGTTTTTAGCCAATCTTGTGCATCAAATAAGTTCATTTTTGTCATTGGAGGAACATTTAGGTCATTTTCGTCCTCCCTAGGCTTATTCTTGTCCAATTAGGGTTTTTAACCAATCTTGTGCATACAATAAGTTCATTTGTGTCATTGGAGGAACATGTAGGTCATTTTCGTCCTCCATAGTCTTAATCTTGTCCAATTAGGGTTTTTATGCAATCTTGTGCATCCAATAGGTGTGTTTGTGTCATTGGAGGAACATTTAGGTCATTTTCGTCCTCCCTAGTCTTATTCTTGTCCAATTAGGATTTTTAACCAATCTTGTGCATCCAATAAGTTCATTTGTGTCATTGGATGAACATTTAGGTGATTTTCGTCCTCCCTAGTCTTATTCTTGTCCAATTAGGGTTTTTTATGCAATCTTGTGCATCCAATAGGTGTGTTTGTGTCATTGGAGGAACATTTAGGTCATTTTCATCCTCCCTAGTCTTATTCTTGTCCAATTAGGGTTTTTATGCAATCTTGTGCATCCAATAAGTTCATTTGTGTCATTGGATGAACAATTTGGTCATTTTCGTCCTCCCTAGTCTTATTCTTGTCCAATTAGGGTTTTAAGCAATCTTGTGCAACCAATATGTGTGTTTGTGTCATTGGATGAACATTTAGGTCATTTTCGTCCTCCCTATGCTTATTCTTGTCCAATTAGGGTTTTTAACCAATCTTGTGCATACAATAAGTTCATTTGTGTCATTGGATGAACATTTATGT